>JAMLFY010000003.1:22177171-22326491 GCA_030441495.1 Dalbergia oliveri
AACCTCTGTACCCTATGATATAGAATAAGATTCAAGGCATGACTTATATTTGGAAGCATCAGTTCAACTCCTAGGAAAGGTCCTACAAGGATGAATTGCTACAATACAATAATGTAATATCCTCCCAAGTACAACATCATCCTTAAGTCATGACATTATACTTAAAATTTGTTAATCATAAATTAGCGAACCTTTCTTAATTATCTATAGCAAACTCAATCGAATCGAATTAGTAACTAATTCATGGTTCTATTAAATATATATAATAAAGAAACATTTATTGATTACAAGGTCGAACAAAAAGGAAGCTCTTCTATGAGCTTCAATACATATATTGGTCTCTTTATTTTTACAGACATAACATGTGACTAATTACAAATCGATATAAGCTTCATCCTTAAATACAAATCTGATTTCCTTTCATATAGTAGCCTCCTTGTTCTTGATAAACTGAAGATACACGGGAACACAAACACATAGGGGTAAGAATTATAAAATTCTCATCAGCATCCCCATAACATATACTAAAATCCATGTCATCATCATCGTCATCGTCCAAGCCACTTTGGTTTAGTAAGAAATATGATCATATAACACTTCATCAAAGGTTCATTTTAAAGTTCAAAAACCATTTTTCCAAAGTAGATTTCTTTTAGCATTCACTCACTGAATGCACATATATCATAATGTTCCAACAAATAGTAAATCATCCTAGGCAGCAACAATTGAGAAGAAGATGACATAAATACATATAATACATGCAATGAAATTATCTCAAAGTGACCTAGTTTCACTTATAGCTTAAAATCAAATCAGTGCATTTTTCTCTTATCATTGACATAGGAAAGAAGTTTATACATTCTCTTTTCTCACATAATTGCATCATGTACTTTTCTTTCTCAAATGCATGCGTAAGCCACATGTAAGCATTCATTCATAATGTAGTTTCAATCATACCTCATAAACTACTACTTCCTCTAGCATGCATTTATATGTCACAAGTCACATGGCCAAATAGTTAACATTAACTATTCATGTCATACTAGAACCAAAATGCCATTACATTATCAATTCAAGTCTTGGCTTCATTTCCACCAATTAGGTAGATTTCACACCATTGTAGCATGAATTGATTTGCACATCAAACAATCAATTCAGAGGCTATAAAATTACCCTAGACACTTCAATGTATCCACAAGGTTCCATAAAAATTTCAGAGCAAAAGAATTCTCTAACTATGGTAACAAAATTAGACAAATTCGCAGCTTTAGTTCTAACAATATGGGCAGCATAGTTACTATTTTTTTTATTTTTATTTTTTTTAAAAGGGTAGAGTCCAAATCAGAACTCAAGAAAATTTGTGGGTCTTTTCTAGGATGTTAGTTCCAACATATAATTTTTCTAGCTCATAAAATGCCTACAATTGTGCAAGAAAATTCATGAACAATCACTCAAGTTGAAAGTTAAAAATCCAACAGGCATAGCCCAAAATTCCTTGTAACAAAAATGATTTCTAATATCCTCCAAACACTCCACCAAAACTAATACATCAATATCTATATATCACCAATCAATACAACTAAAAATATCAAAGTAAATCAATAATCAAACTTCAAAAAATAGATTTGAAAACGAAAAGGTTTATAAGAGCCCTACTTTGGTGGCTTCAGGATCTTGGCTCCAAGGGTGATCCAAGAAGGATTTTGCTCACTTTAAGGCCTCTAAACCAACACCAAACCCTCCCTTAGGCAATAGGATATGAGATATCAAGGTGAGAAATGGTGAGGAAATGAAGTTCCAATCATTTAGTTTGATAGATCATGAGGAGTAGAACAAGTTTTGTGAAGAGAGTTTGTGATTTTAGTGACTTTGAGCTTAGATTTTTTAAGCTTGAAGCTTGTTAATGGAGTTGTGGAAGAAAGAAAAATGGAGGCTGTAGTTTTAGAAGGTCTTGGCCGAAATGATGAAGTGGTGGTGATAAGGTTGTTTGGTCTTATATTTATCTAGGTTAGGTTTAGGCATTTATGTAGTCAAAGTGTAATTCTTTTAATAATAAAAAAGAAATGAATTGCTAGGATTTAATCTTGCTTTACAAGATTAAATCTTAGCCGTACACTTGGCTAAAAAGGATAAACATTATCCTATTGTAAGAATTAACTATCTTTTGTGTTAGAAATTGCACACCAAAATTTTATTGAATGGGTGAAACATGTACCCGGGTAATCAAACATTGCCCAAAATTTAATCCTGATATAAAATCCTCATTTATAACTATTTCTAAGCTTAACCCTTTTTTCTTCAGGACCTTTATTCTTGTCCTATCGTCTAAGTTGAACTTCCAACTGGCCCATGGGGCCTACAAGGTTACTATTCAAGCCAAACCAAATATTTGTTTTAACGTCCGTTGGGCCATCCTCATCATTGATAAAGCTATCATATTTTTTAAATTATGGCTAATAAAGCTCAAATTAATTTTTAAATAATTTTTGGGGTATTCACAGCTGATACACTTAATAGCATGTAAACAAAATTTCATGAACATGTAATTTCCAGAAAGCATTAGGGTCAACATAGTATTTCTAAATATTCATACTCATAATCAAAATCTATCCACAAAATATACTGAGCAACAAACATGGTCCCATGAGTTTTATAAGAAATTTTTCATGGTAAATTGGAAAGCATAAAATCCATACACTTGGCATAATTTCTTAATAATTCATACTAGTCATAAAATAATTTCTAAAACATTGTTCCAATAACATTATGGGGGAGAAAACTCTAATGACAAAAAAGGAAAGGTTACATACTTAAACCCATTCACTTGAAGAGGTGGGCGTGAGGTGTCAACACCAATAGAGCTCCATGGAGTGGAAATAGTACCAATGTCTGCCATGGAAGTAAAAGAAAATCCATGAGAACTAAAAAGCCTTAAAACAACTCTATGAACTTTGAAGAGTAATCAAACTTGATAACAATTAAGAACATAATACCCAAACACATGAAAAGGAAGAAAAGGAGGAACCCTAGCATAAACCATTACTAGATCCTTTCCTTGAAGCTTGGTGTGAAGGAGGAAGAGAATGAAGGATGGAAGATATGTTTGGAAGGTTAGGGTTTGTATTTTTGGACTTTGAAACGTATGGGGAATGGTTTATAAAGGAGAAGGTTGTTTAATGAAACTGTATTATTTTGTATATATTCTAGATATAGGGGCACCATAGTAGTTGACAAGGAAGAACACATGAAGATGCTATCTCCAACAGTGAAAATTCCATGAACTACAATCTATAAGTGCTATAGTAGTCCCCTCCAAAGCCCACACCACTATAGTGGTCATTTGCAAACTGACAATGGTGCAATTGCACCAACCACTATTATAGTTGTCAAATAGGTTGCTACCTTTCTATTTTTCATGTATTTGGGGCCTTCCAAGCAACAAAGGTAGATCTCGAAAGACCCTAAGGCCATACTAGACTTATCTAGAGACATATGGACTTGAGATATCACAACATCCAATGATGATTGAGTGGGTGCCGAGAAGGGATATGCCACTAATCTTGCTTCTAAACCTTAGCTTTTTACATAAGTTTAACTGAGTTATCAATGTAAATAATTAGGATTTTTACTTGGTCCCCATTGTGCATTTTTTATAAAATCATGACTATTGCACTGATTTTTTGAATAATTTTAATTATAGCCTGTTGCATTTAACATGACTCTTTGAGTATGGTTTTGTACATAGGAGCTTTGGATTGAGTGTAAAATTTCAAAAACAAGGCTTGGAACTCTTGGAGAGATTTGGAACTGAGGTAGGAAAAAGGAACAAAAGCATAGGAGGCCACTCTCAGCGGAGCATTGTAGAGCTTATTTGGTGTATCAGCGCTCGGCAAAGGCATCAAAAATTAAACTAAGCAAAGGCTCTAGTGAGTACTGGAACGCTCATTTATAGATAATTACAAATAATTATCTATTTAGGCCCCACTTTGACTACTTTTGAAAGCATATTTGGGGAATGACATAGACTTTTACCCTAGTTTTGGATATGGAGTTTGGGCGAGGAATTATCTTTACCTCTCTCTACATCTCTCTACCTCTTCTCCTATGCTTTTCTTCTCTTTCTAGGGATTCCTTTAGTGATTTTGATTTCGTCTCCAGATTGCAAAAAGGATAAATATTATTATCTTCAGGTACTTATTTAATTTCATTGTCGTAATCCTCCAAAGTTACTAGTGTAAGGTTTTTGGATAGATTGGGATTATGTTTAAGACCTCCTTTTTATATTGAATGCATTGATTGTCTCAATCTTCCTAAGTTTCTATTCTTATAATTATTGTTGCGATTATTACAATTTTTATTAAGATAACTAAATTGGTGATTGTTGTTTAGGGAAACCTTTTAAGCATAAATGGATTGATGAATTGGTTTATGTTTAAAGGAGAACATTAGAATTAATCTTTTGATTGCTTGCTTATAGATAATATGGCTGCAAATTTTCAGCAATTTGGTTCTAAGATGGCCACAAGTACAAAAAGCCTTCATGAGGTGAGACAAACATAGAATCCAGCATTGACCAGACTTTACAAGAGTTCTCTAGGCTCGTGCAATTGGTGCTGAACCACAGGCACCACAGGAGTTCCTAAAGGTCTATGGCATTTGTACCTCTAATGACCATCATACAAATATATGCCAGAAACATAGATGAATCATCTTAGAAAGTAGTGGTAACAAACCTTTTTTGGGCTAATCCCAATTCAAATAGAATCAAACATGCCAGTTGTGCAACAACCAATTATGTCCGGCCCATTAAATAAAAATCTAAAAATTTACATATTTTATGGTATCTAATTTCTTTGAAGAAATGTGAAAAATAAAAAATTTTGTTAGGTTTATTTATCTGAAATTAAAAAAAAAGAGTTCAATTCATTTTGTTCCCAAAATTTCTTTTGCAGCCTATTTGTGTTTTGTCCATTCCGTTAAACCAATCCCAATAACAGTTTTTGTTACAAGCCTAGCTATGTGTTGCTTCCCGTATGTTGTTTCAAGCCCATGCTTATTTCTTTTAATTTCTGTCAAAAAATAACAATAAAAAATAAAATAAAAAAGGGAGGTAGAGGAGTCAGGATAACTTAATTCCTATTTAATCTGCCAAATACATGTGAAGGAGTGCTAGGAGACACCATGATTGCAGGTTCCCTCCACCATTGCAAAGTGACAAATTTTCTTTTGGTGAATGAGTCTGGATACATGGAAGAGAGGGGGAGTCACGAGGGAAGAGGCGGAAGTGTTCGGGGAGAGGCATAAAACCACCATAAGCAAGGAACACAACGGCAACAACGGTCCCCATTTTCCAAAACCAAAAACCATCACCATTAAAATTTAAAACATAGAAAAAATTTCCAACCTAAGAAATCAACCAGAAAATATTCAAAGGATACAAGGAGATACCAATAATAGGCAACAATAAAAAAGAAGAACAAGGTAAATCTAAGTGACAGGTATCATCATCATCATTCAAAAATTAACCAAAAAAAAGGAAAAGGAAAAGGCCGCTGGTTCTCCCCACCACCGCGGCTCACATCATCATCATCATCTTCAAGAGATCTGCAACCATTCCCCATACATTCCACCACCACCGCCTTGCCTTCCGACTCCACTGGGCCCTCTCCTCCCCACGATCGCAGGCGGACCTCCCACCTCCTAGCCCGACCTCCAGCTCTTCCCTCTACCGCCGCCGCCCCCCTGAAGCCACCACCGCCCGCTTCCGCGATCGCGAGCCGCACCGTCGCGAACTCCGATCTGATCCGCTATGGTGGTGCCGGGACCTCTACGCGTGACGCGCCTCATTCCCACGCCAGCCCGCCTCCCGCAAGCGGCCTCATTTCTTCTCACCCTCCCAATTCGCTTGACCTCACGACCTGCACCGCCGCGCCCGCGCGCGCGCGCCGCCGCCCCCGCCTTCCTTTCCTCACGTGCCACGACTTCGTCGATCCTCTCTGAGCGTGGCGGTGAGCTCTTCCTCGCGGCCTCCTTTCCCGAAGCACCGGCTCTCCACACTTCTCATCTCCCTCTTGTCCGCTCTCTCTCTCCCTTTTAATTTTTTCACTTTCTCTCTTGCTCTCATTTTCATCCCATCTCTCTTTCTAACTCTCTAACTATCAACCCTCATTCTCTCTTATTTTGATGCGTGTGTGTGCTTTATTTTTTGTTGAGTGTGTGTGTGTGTGTAGTATTGTGCGCATGTGTGTGTGTGAGTTGAGGGGGAAGGATTAGATTAGAGAAATTAGATTAGGTTTAAAATAAATAATTTTATTTATCTTTATTATTTGTACTCTTAGTTAGTGTTACCTTATTTCCGTTGGATTAGATTTTGAATTGTGTGTTAGGACTCAAGTTTTTTTTGTTGATTAGAGTTTATTTTATTTTTGATCCTTTGGCCTTTAGATATTCAGGATTTGGATTAATCTAAATCCAAAAATAAAATAAAAAGAGAGTGATAGTGAGCTGTGAATTAGTGTGTGCATTTGTGTTAGTATTAGTGTGTGGGATGTTAAAAGTAGAATTACATTGACAGGATTAAGTTAATAAATTTAAATTTATAATTTTAGTTTAAATGAAAATAAGATAAAATAAATAAGGAATTTTTAGTTATAAGTTTTTAGTTTTAGTTCTAATTACATTCTGAATTTGTGTTATTTTATTGAAATAGTTTTTTAGATTTGTTTGTTTTAATTTGGATTTATTTATTTAATTTAGTATTTGTTTAATTTTTGAACTTTAGACTTGTCAGTTTAAGATTTGGTTTGATTTAAAGTTTAAGATAAAAAAAAGATTCATTCCATCTTCGTACATAAGATAAATACTTGAGTGTTTGTTTTATTAAAGAAATTTTATTTAATTTATTAATTGATGAATTATTTTAATAAATAAATAAGAATTAATTGACTCCAGACGGCTTATTAATTCTGCATTTTAAAATTTAGCTTAACTATATTCAAAATTTCTTTAAAAAAAAACTAATAAAATCAATCAACACACAAATGTTTTTACATAACTACATGACTTTGAATTCCCCATTGCACCGGAGGATACGTAGGAGGGATTTCAATCCCTCAAGTCAAAATTAAATTTTCATAATTTTTGTCTTATTTGTAAATTTTTTTATGAGATATTTTATTTAATTTAAATAATAATTTCTTTAGGAAATATTTTATTTCAAATAAAAAAGTTAATTTAGCCCGTACGCTTGTTAACTTGATATTTTGGACATCTGAGTTGTGACAGCTTGATGTTCAAATTTTCTTTAAAAGATGTTCTCTCTTATATTTTATTTTACTTTCGTAAAAAATATCAAATAATAAATTTTTATCTTATTTGTAAATGTTTATAATTCATAAGAGATTTTCATTTTCATATATTTAATTTAAATTTGTTACTTATTTGTCAAATATTGTATTTTGAATAAAAATGTTAATTTAACCATGACGTTTGTTAACACAGTATTTTGAACACTTAAGTTGACAATTGGTGTTCAAATTCTTTTTTAAATTTTGTTGTAAATAAAAAATATAAATAAATGAGTATTTTGAAAGGTTATTAATAATTTGCACAAATCAATTAAGGTACCGGCAAGGGTGTATTAGGGGTGCGTAGGACTAAAATCTTACCCTTCCTATGCATAACCGACTTAAGCTCATATCTGTTTCAAAGACCAATTTTTTAATAAAACGGGTTTTTCCATGTTTTCCCAATTTAAATAAACTTGGTGGACTCCAATTTTAACAAACAATTTTTCTGTTCCTTGCCGTGCTTAATATGGTGACTCCATGGAATTCCGTGAGAGTCAAGCCTAAATAACTGATTGTGCATATTATTATAACTTCTTTTTAGTTTATTTCTATTTTTTTATATTTATTTATTTTATATTTTTATCTTGTTATTTTCTTTTTATGCTAGAATTTTGTCAGGCATTATTTTGCTTCTTTGTGACAATCATAAGGTAGACGACTTTTGTTCATTTTTTTGTGAAAACTTTAGGGTAGGCGACTATTGTTGGTTTTGTATATTTGTTGTTTGTATTTATTTTGGTTTTTACCATAGGTAGTTATAGGATTCAGGTTTGTATGCTCCCTTCACACACACACTCACACGTTTATCACATAAGTAATGCCTACCCGTTTAAGTAAACTTAGAGATAGGTAAGAGATTGTGTAGTGGTAGCCATTTTGGATGTACATGTTGGTTATTGCGAAAATCTCATCTAGAGTGTGACTTTCGTGAATGTCCTACACCTAGCGATTCACACTGCGTTGTGGATAACATTCCAAATGAGCCTTTAACTTTAGAGATAGAAAGATTATAGACCTACCTGGTGAAAGTGTGCGCAAAATAGAACAACCATAGAACCACAGTTTTGACCTTCATATTTCACTTCAAATAGGACACAAAGGGAGCATACCTTTTCTTTAATTAATTTATTTATTTAGTTATTTTTGTACGTAAATTCTTTAACATGCAAGTGTTTATTGCCTTTTTATATAATAAAAAACTCACTTTTCTTCGTTGCTATAGGTTTGTTAGAGAACCATATCAAAGTCTTGTTGTGAGTACCTAAAAAATGGAAGCAAACATGAGACCAAACTCAACACCCTAATAATTAACTCAATACACCTAGGTCTGATTAATTACTAGACTTTACTCTTTGCTTCAGTTCCTTAATCATGCTTTGAAAATACTTAGTGAAATTACGAGCCTTTTTTTTTAAACATAATTGAAAACATGAGCCGCGCATAACGTGAACGATAATCGAGATAAAGCAGAAACAAATAGACATATCATGAAGAAACACATCATATTGGCTCCATCATATGACATCCATAATTACATATCACATAGATATTTTGCCTACCAACAAAATAAGACTAGGTGTAGGCAATCTAACAAAACATAAATAATATATGGATGGAAGGACATCCATTAATGGCACCTAGTAATAACACTCCAGGGATAGGATAGATATCTAAATATACGAGTGAAACTAGTAGGATCAAGTTCAGCTACCAGGTGAAAGCCTCAATGTGAATCACGAACACTTCCTTCCGTTTTTGAAGACGAGATGGAAAGAAAAATAGAGGGAGTGAGAAACTATAAAAAGAATCTCAGGAGGGTACTCACCTCATGATGCATTGTGTCATCATCATCGTCCCCAGGAACTTCGGTTTCATTATGAAATAGTGAGCATGCTAAGATTGGTTAATTAAGTTCGAAAATATACTTTACCGAGGTTCGTCCTTTTAATCATGCGTCTTATAATGCATCATAAACTTAGCATGTCATGTTTATAATGAACTTTTCCTTTTATCAACACATCATATTCTTCATCATCAAATCATAAATACTATGCATAAAAGAACATCATATTTCTCATCATCATATCATAAATACTATGCATAGAAGAACATCATATTTACATCATGCATTACTTAGTTCCTTAGGTGACTTAAAGTTACTTCTATCATCATTTTCCTGGGCCACCCTATACTCCACCCTTTTGGGAGTAATCTAGGTTATGAGCTCATACCTTACTAGTCGTCACTAGCATATACTTATCCCTTTTGATAAGTTAAAGTTTTGACTCTACCCTTTTAAGAGAACGGGTTAGGGGGCTAGGATCACCTTTTCACCACCTATAGTCTGATGGGTCCAAAGGATCATTTCCTCTTACATTTAAGTCACCATTAAATCTTTGCATGTTATATCATAATTCAATTCATAATCATCATGACATTTTCTCATTTATAGTCTTATGATGGAATAATATAGAAATCATGCATCTGGAGATTCCAGGAAAGAGAGGTGGGTCACAATGGACACGCTTAAATACCAAGTCTTTCCTAGCCAGAACCTTTCCAAATTATACTTTTACAGGAGTACACTTTCTTCCAGCAACAAAGGTAATTTTTTAAATAACAGAGATTATTTCTTTATTTCATGCATAAGCATTTTTATTGTTTGCAGCAACTATAACATGCAAGCTAAAATCATTCAATGGCATCAAATACTTAATAAGCATCAAATCACTTTATAGACTTATCACTTAAAACATCAAAGAGGCATCATCATAAATCCTTATCGAAAACCTCTTAAACAACTGAAACTCTAGAATCGGGTAACCTCAATTGCCAAACTAATTAATTATGCATCTAAGGGATTCATTACCATTATTACAATTAATTATAAGGCTTAGGAACATTATTAAACTCTATGGGGCAGCATAGGTAGTAAGTTATTCTTAAGGTTTTACGATGTGTTAGAAGTTGCGTTTTTAACCCTTCTTGCTATCAACTTTCCTTATCGATGCTAACATTAATTACTAAACCATTATGAATTATTCTCCCTTATCTAAACATAATAAAATTTGGTTCTTATACTTGCTGATAATTCTGGACAAAATGCATAAATTTCATTCTTTAGAGTTCTAAAAAAAATCTTGCTTTTAGTTTTAGTTACTAGTTTCATTTTTAGTGTTCGGATTAATCCTACACTAATTGATACCAAGTTTTTCATGGCTACTAATCTTAGACAAAATTATAACATACTAAAACAGATTTGGCATTGGATAAACTTAAAGGGGTCAAAGACTAGGTAAATTCTAGATTTACAATTGTTATAGGAAGCTAGTTTTGTCACTAACATGCATAGAATCATTCTCTTAACAATAAACCATAATTATCACAACTCCAAACATATTAAATCATCATCATTTATTGGTACTAATCTCATATCAGAAGCCGAATCATGAACCTCATATAATTGTATAAAATCACATTTTAAGTGAACATAAAATATTAGTTTCCCGTAGAATCCTTGCAAAGCTTTAAAACTCTTTTAGAAACTAATTCTTTTGCTAAACTTGAAAGAATCTTCATAATTAAAATTCTCACTTAAGATAAAAGGAGCAAGTCTTGAGCTTAAGAGATTTATGTGATATCTTAGAATCATAAACATGCTATGCAACCTCATTTTAATCTTGTCATTATAAGGTGATAACTTGGAATTATAAACATGATATGCAAATCCATTTCTTTATCTTTAAGATTTAAGGTGATGACTTGAAAATTAAACATGATGCAAGAACTTGAAATATAAACATGATGCAAGAAACTTGAAACTTAGTCCGCAGGACCAAGTGGAGGGAGAGACTTAGAAACCGGAGCTATCCGCACTAGACCTGAAGGGAGAAGAGAATTATTATTACATCTTTTTAAGCTCCAATCTCAAGACTTCTTAAAGAATCAATTCTTTAACTCCAATAATCTTATTTCTTTGCTTGTGATACTTGGGCAAGTCTTTGAGCTCTAGGATCTTTAGGTGATGACATAAAAATAAACATGTCATGCGTTGATTCTTTTAGCCATTATAAAATAAAGTGAGAACATAAAATAAATATGAGATGCAACTTCTTTATTATCTTTAGAGATTAAGTGACAACATGAAATATAAACATGAAATGCAAACTTGGAAATTTAAACATGAGTATGCAAGTCCATTTATTCATTCTTGAAATTTTAGTGATGACATAGAAAGTAAACATGATTATGCAAGGCATAAACTTAAACATGGATGCAAGTTCATTTGATTTCTTTACTAGAGCTCCTTCAAGACTTTATAGAAATACAAATTCAATATATATATCTTAACAAGACAAAGTGAGAAATACATCTTTCAAATTCTAAACTCAAGATCATAAAATCATCATAAAAACATCATTCTTTAAAGTTTTGCATCAAGTGGAACTTTCAAGCTTTAGAGGCCTAACTTGTGATGGATTCACAACCCACCTTCAAGGTCCTCATCATCAAGCCATCATCTTAGTCCCACCTAGGCCATATGGCCGAATTGGTTAAAGAAAAGGAAGAAGAAAACCAAATGGAAAAACTAGAGAAAATCCATGAAATCATCATTTTGAACCAAGAACAACACTTAGCAAAACATAGAAATAAACTTAAAAACAACTCCCTACCTAATCTGATTTGAAGGAAAGGAAGAGAACTTGGTTTCTTGGAGTGAAATGAAAGAAAATATTCTTGAAAACTTGAAGAAAGAATTCAGCCAAGAGGAGGAGGAAATGAGAGCTTTTGGTGCTTTGGAAAAACTAGAAATGTGTACAATTTTGAGCAAGCATCTAGACTCCTTAAGCATGCCTATTTATAGAGGATTTAAGTTCATGTATGGACAAGAGGAGGAGGCATAATTTTTGAATTTTTCATGGGGAACAAAGGGAGGAAAATCATTTCTTGTTTAAGGCATGTTTTATGCCATGTTTTAGGGAATTTTTTGGCATTTTGTTTTAGTGCATTATCTTGCAATAATTCTAATGATTATGGCTGAATTATTTCGTGCATTACAGCCTCATGGAAGAGGGTTTTGTGTGTTCCATGTATTATTTAGGTGTAGGCAAGGTATTCATGCAATTAGAGAATTTACGGTTAAGGGCTTAGGTGAATTAGTAAGCAATTTGAGTGTTTTAAAGCAATTTTAGGTTCTAATCAATTTAAATAAATAATTTTGACTCTAGATTAATAATTAGAATTTAATAAGCTTTAATTTGAGCCTAATATTGCTTAGGTTTCGTTAGACGAATCAAAAATCTCAAAATTTGTAAACTACAAAGAGAGGGGCAAAACAGTCATTTTACTTAAAAATTGCCAGACCACGAGCTTAACCAATGGTTAATCATGGCTTAAAAACACCTTTTAACACATTTTAGTGAGGTTCGGGCTTGGCATGCAATGGGTTAAAACAGCATGGGCGTTTTGGTCATTTCGCACGTTGAAGCTCAAAATTAGGATTCTTCTCTTATTAACACACATAACACAAACAATCCCTTATTAACATCAAAACATCCCCTTGAGGACGAGTGGGGCCCACGATCCTCATTTTCTAGAAAATAACCTCAGGGGCATTTTGGTCATTTTACACATACAGAAATTCGGGTTTGCAATACTTGCACGAATTGCTCCTAACTTCTCTTCTAACGTTATATTCCTTTATTAAGGATTGTTTGGTCTCAAATTTTATATAATATTTACCTACGGAATTCGGTAATTCCTAATGACAAAAATTAATAGGAAATTGGGGCGTTACACAAACAATCATGAAAAGAAATTGAAAGACTTTGCAACTCAAAACCAAGAAACCTTACAGAAAGCCTGAGACCTTAAGTTAGTGTTGAAAGCACCAAGCTCGTTCTTCACCAGAAATATGGAAAAGTCTTGAGCCTATTAGAAGTGAAAATAGGTAGAGGCAATCATAGCATTGGCCCAGGACTATGATCCTCCACTCTGATACTTCACCTTTAAGATTTTCAGTTGGCACCAACCCTTGAAGAATTTGAACAAATCCTGGGTTACCGTTGAAGGAGAACCTTACAATTACCAAGGACATTATGCTTCTTTGCACACTATAGCAAATGTCCTAAAGGTAAATGTAAGAAATTTGATGAAGCCTAGAAATGTAGAAATGGGACAAAGGGATTCACAAGAGATTATTTGGAGAAGCACTCACAAGCTTAGCTCAAGCCGAAGATTTGGGACACTTTTTCAGATGTGTTGACCCTCACCATTTATGGCACCTTGTCTTGTTTCCCAATATTGATTTCATAGATCTTGTAGCAATTGATGTATTCCTTGCTAGAAAGTTTCAAAGTCACAATCCTTTGCAGGCCTTAGGGATGTCTACTGTTCCTTGGATTTTTGTCATGAGAGGAACGGTAAGAGAATTTGTGTTGTTTACCAATACTATATGTGTGGGTTACCGCCATATCTTCCAAAGAAATTACAAGGCACCTTGTCCCCTTGATGATCTAAAAATGCATCATATCAAGAAGAAAAGTGGGCGAGAATAGGTTGAAGACCTGGTTAAATTGAATGAAAAGGTGATCCGATGGTACCCTTGGTGGGAGATGGAGACATTGATTTAGATGCAGAGACTTTCCAAATGTACCCCTTATGGGTACTCGAGGGTGTATAAATTACAATCCAGCATTAGTGTTGCGCAAGCTTGGTTACCATGATGGGACCACCTTCCAAAGCCCAATTACTCCATTTGTCCTTTATTACCTAGATTCCCATGACATTGGCCTACAGGAAGTCCAATTTGCTTGGAAAAATGTCATCCGAAAAGGAAAAGAATTGGGAGCTAAGAGCTTGTTGGAAAAGAAAATTACCAATGGGTGAAAAGTAGGGCTCAAGAGGTCAAGTTGCCATTTAGAATCTTGACAACAATTATTCCTGACAAGACATCGACCTTGCATTCTGATGAAAATGAAGAAATCAAAGAAATGAAAGAAAGGTTAGACAAGGCTAAACAAGAAAAGGTACAAGTGGAGTTCCAGTTGAAAACACTCGCCATGATTATGCAACTTTAAAGCGAGAAATTGCTGAAAAATATCAGATTCTAGAAGGGACCGTAAAAGGCTAAAAATGGGGCAGGAGCACATGGTAAAGACCAAAGAATGTTTTGAAGCTGCCAATAAAGAACTAAGGCTTCAAAGGCAAGAACGTGATATGGCAATAACTGAAAATCAGCAACTAAAGGAGCTACTTCGAAAGGCCAAAATTGCTGAGAAAGTCGCTAAGCAAAAGGAACAAATGAAGCAACAAATAGAAGAAATGAATAAGGAATATCAAGGGGAAGCTGAGGGATTAAATCAACACATGAAAGATGAGATCCTGAATATCAAGCTGCCCTAGGAGAAGAAAAGGAAAAAGTTGCAAATTTGGATCTTGAGGTGCAATACCAAGATCATGTCATTCATGAGTTGAAGATTCGCTTTCAAACTTAGCAGGGTTGGCTAATGCGGCAATAGAAGACGTTCCAAGACACTTGAAGCTGGCTAGCAGGAAATCATCCCTTTTGAAACCCCAACTGAAATTAGCAACTTTGTTGGCTATTGTAAGGACCTGATTAGGAGAATGAAGCAAATAATCGCGGAAGACGTTGAAGACACATAAGGGCATTTCTGTTGGGAGCAATGTTGCTCATGCATGGATTTATGATGTATTTCCTTTTGAATGGTTGTATGAAAAATGATGATTGTGACAAATGATAAATAAAAGAATGGTTACTTCTTTGCATTGTGTTGGTCTCATGGCAATAGTTAACTTAGTACCTTTGAACGAGACGTTTGGAAACATTATCATCAAAGATACTCACGTCAAGACCAGATATTTTCCGCTCTAACAAATTGCAATATTTTTATCTTTTTACTAATTCCTTTTCTCTTTTCTTCTTTTCTTAGAGGTAAAACTGTGTCACAATTGGGTGCCCAAGGAAGGAAGATACCGATTTAACTCGTATTCACAATACCAGAGCTCGAACTAAGATGGCGGTGGTAATCATGAACTAGGAAATGCTTCTGACCAAGTAAAAAGTTTGAGCATAGAAGTTGATGCAGTGAAGAGGGAAATTGAATGAAATGTCAAATAACCAAGCAAAGATGGAAGAAATGATGAGAGCCATGAAGGAGTCACTGGATTTATTAGGAACTAATCCAAACCAAGACATAGTGACTTCATTTACCTGGCAGAACAACAAGCATGTATATCCTCATTTTTTGGATGATGAGTGCAAATGACCAAAATGCCCCAGACCATTTCTACCCGAAATTGAGGGCAGCCCAAGCCATCTTGAATGGGTCAACTCAATGTTTGAAGGGGGTTGTACCTCATGTTTGATATCCGAGGTGAAAATCTTTTCTAAACTTTCGGCTTAAAATGACCAAAATACCCTGCCGTGCTCTACACGGGAAAAGGTGCCGTTTGAGCCTGGAATTTTTCCAGGAAGTTTAGAATGATGTTTTAGAGTAATATTTGATGTTTAGCCGACCGGAAAGTCCGAGAGTTTAGTGCAAATTACCGTTTTACCCTAGAACAATGTACAGTGCGCCTAATGAAGCAATTCAGCAAACCTAAGCAATATTAGGCTCTAATCGAAGATTAATTTATTTCGATAATTAATCTAGAGTCAAAATGATTTATTAAGGTTGATTAGAAACTAAAATTGCTTAGTCAAGTTCTAATTACATTCTTTAATTCAAGATGTCTAATCAAAAAGTAATTAATAGTGTTTTTCTCTCTCAATTTCCTTAAATCAAGGAAATTTGTCTACCACCTTTTTACCAAAAGAATTAATTTAAAATTGTTAATCTAGTTAGAATTTTCCCCCCAAAAGCCACAAATTTTGAATTCAAATTTCATCCAAAAAGGCTATGCAAAAGCTAGGATTTGACTACACCTAAGCTAGCACTTTAACCAAGCTTCCAAGACAAGCTTTGGAAATATTTTCCTTCCTCCAAGGCCAATGAATTTCGGCAAACCCTCCCCCTAAAATTAGCCACAACATTTCATTCTCTATAAATACCACACCTTGGAAAGCTTGGACACCTTTTTGATCATTTGCTAAGTTGAGTTTCCTTGAACTTTCTCTCATTTTCTCTCATTTTCCCTTCCTCTAAGTTCTTTTCCTCCTTCCTCAAAGAACCACCACCACCACCTTGAGCCACCACAAACCACCACTCTCATACCTTAGAACACCTCCTAAACACCAAACCTCACCATTTCCAAGCTTGCATCCTCAAGGAAAAATCATCTTCCTTGAGAACCTTTGAAGGCCGAATCCTTGTTGCTCACCAAGAGAAGATTTTGTCTTCTCATTTCCTTCAAACTCAAGCTTTCTTTCAAAGCTTTCAAGATTTCACTTGGTAGGGGTTTTTTCAAGTTTTCTTTACTTTCTTTGAGAAAAGTTTCTAGTTTTCTCTTGGTTTCAAACTCTTTTTCTTCCCCTTTGTATTTTCGGCCATGAGGCCATTTTACAAACCAATCTTTAGCTTGATGATGAGGTCTCATGGAGATAGTTTGGTGTTTGCCATGAGAGAAACCTCTAAAGCTTGGATCTTGGTCTAGGACCATATAAACTCGGTTTTTCCTTTTTCTTTGCAAGTTCAAAGTTTTGGTTTTTCATTTCCTTTCCTTTATGATTCCTGTTCCTCCTTGGTTTTTCCTAGTTCAAAGTTTTGGCCTTCATTCCTCTAAGGTTTTGTTTTTCCTTTTTGCCTTGTCCAAGCTTGGGTTTTTATTTCTTTTTCTTCAATGGTTTCGGTTTTTCCTTTCCTCTCTTGAACAAAGTTTGCTAAAAATGTTAAGGTAGCCCTTTTATGTTTGTTTGAAAGGTTGTCTCTTGAAAAATCGTTTCCTTGAGCTTGATGATGGTGTTCGAAGAACATAAGACTTCCTTGGTGTCTTGATGCTAAGAACTCTAAAGCTCACTTTATGATACATAATGGGTTGAGGTTTTTATGTTCCTTTAAAGTCTTGAAAGAGCTCTAGTTAAGATTAAAAAGGAGTTGCATTCATGTTTACTTTTATGCTTTGCATAGCATGTTTATTTTCAAGCTATCACTAAGCAACTTAAAGATTAAAACAAGAATGTGCATCATCACTTAATAAATCTCAAAGCCTACCTATTTCAACCTTAAAGTTGATTGTTGATTTGGGGTAAACACCCCAAGAGGCCTAGAGCACTAAAATAAAGAATTGAACCTTGCATTTCATGTTTACTTTCTTGTCTATCATGTTTATATTTTACGCCATCACTTAAACTCTAAAGATAATAAATGAGTGCACCTCATATTTATTTTATGCTCTCACTTTATTTTCTAAAAGAAGAGTAAAATGAGTTGCATAGCATGTTTAAATTTATGTCACCACCTAAATGGTCTAGAGCTCAAAGACTTGCCCAAGTATCCAATGTAAAGTTTTAAGAAAACGTTGGTTTTTCAATGAAGCCATTTTGGCCTTGTGGATGATGATGATGGGCTTGGTGTGAGTTCATCTAATCACAAGTGCCCATAGCCATGTTTTGAAATTTTTCTAAGCTTAGGAGTACCTAAGCATTATGAATGAGATTATATGTTTTAAATCTATTTATGAAAAAATTAATTTAGCTACTGATCTTGCTTGGACTTTAATGATTTTAATGAGATAAATTGGTTTCTAAAAGAGTTTGAGTTCCTAAAATTGTTCCAAGAGAAAACTAGCAACTTGTATGCATTTTAATTCATGAGATTATGTGATTTTATGGGCTTATGATTTCGGTTCTGCCCTTCATGATTGGCTGCTGTACAAATGTTGTTCTAAGGTGTTAAAATGTGTAAAATTATGTTTGAGTGAAGGGAGGATCGATTTAGAGAAGTTAGAAAAGAATAAGTAACTTAAAAGGATCAAGAATGAGAATTCTAGAACACCTTAATGCACAAAAATGCAATTCTATTCCAGCATAATTAATTCAAGTGTAATTGGTTCATAATCAGTAGGATATGCATAAAAACCTTTCATAAATGATTAGGTATTAATTTCTAAGCTTAAGGTGATGATAAGGACTTAAAATAGGAATTCTAGCACACTTAGACATGGCAAGATGTGATTCTCCAGCAAAGCTAAATTGAGGAAAGTGAATTATAACTTAGTAAACATGCCTAGGAATCCCTCATAATTGGTTTAGGGATTGATTATGAAGCCTTAGGCGAAAGGTAATCTGAAAAAGGGTTTAAACGAAGATTTAGAACCCCGTAATCATGATGATTTTCTGCCCAAGATGCATAATGCTGTTTGGAATTTTTAGTAAGCCTAAATCTTAGTAAGAATTATAAGTAATGATCTCTTAAGTGGAATAAAGATGTACTATGAGCATTAGAATGATTGGAACTTAAGTTTAAGACCCGTAAGGGCCAAAGCATAAGACAATATGAGATAGGAAGTGTGATGTGAGAATGAGACCAAGTGAGTATGCTTGTGATATGAATGAATGTGTTAATATCATGAGTATAGAATATATGGATTTGTGATATGCTATTGATGATGTTTTCTGTATATTATGAGCATAATGCATGAGACTATGTGATAGAAATGAATTAGAGAAAGTATGTTGTCATGATTGAAAAGTTTTCTTATGGAGGATTTTGTGAGATAACATGCATTATGTAAGTTATGTGGCAAGACTCAATTTGAGGAAATTCTGTGGTGCAGCGTTTGCCTTGAATTTCCGTCAATTGCAAGGGACAAAGAGAAATTTTTTGAGAAATATGAAGTTTAAAGTTATATGCCGAACGCATTTCTCCAAATAAGGAGAAAGTAAACCCGTGGGGGTATGGATGACCATACCGAAGGACAAAGTCGTTGGCTTAACCACCATTGATGCGTTTCGAAGAATGAAAGTATATGATGTTTAAGGTGACACACTTGAGACGTACTTCTCCCTTCTGAGGAGAAAGTAAAACCGCTAGGGCATAGACATTAGCCCTCCAAAGCGCACAAAGTCGATGGTTTAACCAGTCGTTTCGAAGAGGAAAAAGCCCATGATGGGTGATCCTTAGGCCCTTACCCATATTCTTGGAGTCGGGATTATGATGATTATGTTTATGATTCGCTTATCAAGAGGATAAGTAAGAACTAGTGACGACTAGTTAAGGTATAGCTCATTGTACGAATTTTTACTTGGAATTTTTACTATCATTAGGAATTACCCAATTACCGTAGGTAAATATTATATAAAATTTGAGACCAAACAATCCTTAATAAAGGAATATAACGTTAGAAGAGAAGTTAGGAGCAATTCGTGCAAGTATTGCAAACCCCAATTTTCTACGTGTAAAATGACCAAAATGCCCCTGAGGTTATTTTACTCAAGAAAATGAGGATTGTGGGCCCCACCCATCCTCAAGGGGATGTTTTGATGTTAATAAGGGATTGTTTGTGTTATGTGTGTTAATAGAGGAGAAGAATCCTAATTTTGAGTCGACGCGAAATGACCAAAACGCCCTTATGATTGTTAATTTGATTGCGTGCCGCTAAGACCAAACCTCACTAAAATGTGTTAAAAGGTGTTTTTAAGCCATGATTAACCATTGGTTAAGCTCGGGTGGTCTCGGGCAATTTTTAAGTAAAATGACCGTTTTGCCCCTCTTTGTGAGTTTTACAAATTTTGAGATTTTTGATTTGTCTTCGAAACCTAAGCAATATTAGGCTCAAATTAAAGCTTATTAAATTCTAATTACTAATCTAGAGTCAAAATTATTTATTTAGATTGATTAGAACCTAAAATTGCTTAAAACACCCAAATTGCTTAGTAATTCACTTAAACCCTTAACCGTAAATTCTCTAAATTGCATGAATACCTTGCCTACACCTAAAAAATACATGGAACACACAAAATCCTCTTCCACAAGGCTGTAATGCACGAAATTATTGAGTAATAAGTCAGAAAATTATTACACAAAAATCCAAAGAATGAAAACAAAGAATCATGAAAACATGGAAACATGATTCCATGTTTTAAGCCACCAAACAAAATGATTTTTCTTCCTTATTTTTTTTCCTCTAATTTTTGGTCAGATTTCTTTCCTTCCTTTGTCCATTTATGAGCTGCAAAATCTCTATAAATAGGCATGCTTGAAGATAGTTTAGATGCTTAGTTCATAACTTACACAAATTCTAGCTTAGGAGCACCAAAAGCTTTCTTCTCTTTCTTTCTCTTGGTTGAATTCTCCCTTCAGTTTTTCAAGGATATTTTGCTTCATTTCACTCAAGGAAACCAAGTTCTCTTCCTTTCTTTCAAATCAAATTAGGTAGGGAGGTGTTTCTAAGTTCATTTTATGCTAAGACAAGTTATGTTTCTAGCTCAAAAATGATGTTTTCATGAGCTTTCTTTTAAGTTTTCATTTCAGTTTCTTCTTCCTTTCTTTTTAAAGTATTTTGGCCATATGGCCTTATGATGAGACCATGGTTTGATGATGAGATTCTTGAGTGTTGGTTGCAAAGCTTTCACAAGTTAGATCTCTAAAATTTGAAGGTTTCACTAGTTTCCAAAGCTTTAAAATTTCAGTTTTTCTTTCCTTATTTTCCTTTCATGGTTTCGGCCAAATGGCCTAGGAAGGAATGAAATGATGACTTGATGATGAGGACCTTGAATATGGGTTGTAAATCCATCACAAGTTAGGCCTCTAAAGCTTGAACATTCCATTTAATGCAAAACTTTAAAGAATAATGTTTTTATCTTGAGGTTTGAATATGAAATATGTATTTTTACTTTGTCTTGCTAAGATATATATATTGGGTTGAAAACATAATTCTCTTAAAGTCTTGAAGGAGCTCTAGTAAAGAATCAAGTGAACTTGCATCCATGTTTAAGTTTATGCCTTGCACAACCATATTTATTTTATGTCATAACTAAATTCTCAAGAATAAATAAATGAACTTGCATATCTCATGTTTAAATTTCAAGCTTGCATTTCATGTTTAAATTTCAAGTTGTCACTTAATCTCTAAAGATAATAAAGAAGTTGCATCTCATGTTTATTTTATGCTCTCACTTTATTTTATAATGGCTAAAGAGTCAATGCATGGCATGTTTATTTTATGTCATCACCTAAAAATCCTAGAGCTCAAAGACTTGCTTATGAATCATAAGCGAAGAAATGAGATAATTGGAGTTAAAGAATTTATTCTTTAAGAAGTCTGAGAATTGGAGCTTAAAATGTAATTCATTCCTCACTCCCTCGTATGGACTACCGCGCTCCTTGCTTAAGATTCTTCTCCCTCACTTGGTCTGCAATTCCGCGCTCCAGTTTCTTGCATCATGTTTATATTACAAGTTCTTGCATCATGTTTAATTTTCAAGTTATCACCTTAAATCTTAAAGATAAAGAAATGGAATTGCATATCATGTTTATAATTCCAAGCTATCACCTTATAAAGATAAGATTAAAATAAGGTTGCATAGCATGGTAATAATTCAAAGATGTCACCTAAATCTCTAAAGCTCAAGACTTGCTCCTTTTATCTTAAGTGAAAGATTTAATTATGAACATTCTTTCAAGTTATAAATCGGTCCCATGGTTAATTTAGGCCTAAAGTCCTATGACTTCTTTCAAGTTTAACAAAAGGAATTAGTTCTAAAAGAGTTTTAAAACTTTGTAAGAATTTTATGGGAAGCTAGTAATTTATGTGTACTTAAAATGTGATTTGATGCTTATTAAGAATTTGGTGTCATTGATTGCTTCCCTGGTTTGTATGTTATAGTTGTTGTTGCAAACAATGAAAACTTATGCATGAAATAAAGACATATTCTGTTACCTAAAAGTGTATTACTAAAGTGCAATTTGGAAAGATTTGGCTAAGGAAAGATTTGGTATTTAAGGTGTCCATTGTGACCCACCTCTTCCTGGAATCTCCCAGGATGCATGATTACAGTTGGTATATATTATTTCGGCATAAGACTATAAATGAGAAATGTTATGATGATTATGAATGAAGAATTGTATTATGATATAACATGCAAAGACTTAAAGGTGACTCAAAATATATGAGAAAATGATCCTTTGGACCCATCAAACTATAGGCGGTGAAAAGGTGATTCTTGCCTGAGTCTCTTTCAAAGGGTAGAGACGGAATTTTTACTTATCAAAAGGGATAAGTATGTGCTGGTGACGACTAGCAAGGTATGAGCTCATAACCTAGATTACTCCCAAAAGGGTGGAGTATAGGGTGGCCCAGGAAAATGATGATGAAAGTAACTTTAAGTCACCTAAGAAACTAAGTAAATGCATTATGTGAATATGATGTTCTGCTATGCATAGTATTTATGAGATGATGATGAGAAATATGATATTTGCTATGCATAGTATTATGAAATGATGATGAGGAATATGATGTGATTTTATGCATAACTATGTTATTATATATGAAAGGAAAAGTTCATTATAAACATGACATGCTAAGTTTATGATGCATTATAAGACGCATGATTAAAGGGACGAACCTCGGAAAAGTATATTTTGGAACTTAATAAATCAATCTTAGCATGCTCACTATTTCATAATAACCCGAGGTTCCTGGGGACGATGATGATGACACAATGCATCATGAGGTGAGTACCCTACGAGATTCTTTTATAAGTTTCTCACTCCCTCTATTTTTCTTTCATCTCGTCTTCAGAAACGAAGGGAAGCGTTCGTGAATCATATTGAGGCTCAGGATAGTGAACTTGAATCCTGCTAGTTTCACTCGTATATTTCATATATCTATCCCTATCCCTAAGTGTTATTACTAGGTGCCATTAATGAATGTCCTTCCATCCATATATTATTTATGTTTTATTAGATTGCCTACACTTAGTCTTATTCTGTTGGTAGGCAAAATATCTATATATGATATGTAATTATGGATGCTGGATGATGGAGCCAATATATTATGATGTGATGTTTGTAAATTCCTATGTGTCTTTTAAATTTTGCTAAATCATTCACGTTAAGCGACTACGTTTTCAATTATGTTTAAAAAAATGGCTCGTAATTTCACTAAGTATTTTCAAAGCATGATTAAGGAACTGAAGCAAAGAGTAAAGTCTAGTAATTAATCAGATACTGCCTAGGTGTATTGGGTTAATTATTAGGGTGTTACACTCATAGCCTGAGTTTAAGGGTGCGGTTACTATATTATTGGTGTCACAAGTATAAGAAAAGGAAAGATGTTCAGAGAAAGGTTACATGCCACTTATATGTTGATTGATAATTGTTTGATTTACCTAAAATCCTCCATGCATCCATGAACTATTATGTTGCATCACATGTATTAAGAATCATTATAAAGACATGGACCTTGGATAAATACCTTTGTGAAAACCTCATAATGAACTTATGCATGCTTAACCTTTTCAGATAAATCCCAAGGTTCCTGGGACGTAAACGATGACACTAGGATAGAGGATTTCCCTACTGAGATTCTTTATAAGAATTCTCACCCCTCTCTTTTTCTTCTTTCACGTCTACGTCTGACATCGATGGCATCGTTCGTGATTCTCATTGACCCGCCTACATAGGAGGTGCACTATGACCCCGAGCATAATCCTACAACTTCAAGGGTCATTGCGAGGTGCGCGTTTTACATGCATGGGACGCCTTTTGCTTCTCCAACTAGCTATCGTTTGAACGACTTCACCCTTTGCGACGACCTAATCTTTGAGAGGACACGACCCGAGAGGAAGAGGTCGTGCCAATCCTTCCTCGTTGAGGGCTTTCCCTTCGTTTTCTATGGGATCTGAGGAGGTCACGAGGACGCCACAGGCCGATGCATGCGAGGCGCGTTCACACGCAGAGAGGCGACCACGACGCGGAGGCCATGTTGTCCCTCGATTCCATGCCTAGATCTCCGCTTCGTTGGGCTACATCCGAGGGGAGCTCGTCACTCACCTCATCTTCCCAAATGAGGATTTGGTCGCCACCAGGTAGGCTTGGCTGTGGGAGGGTGGTGATAGTTGGGTGTTTATCTTTTGGGGTTATTACCATGTATTTGTCTTTATGTTTCCTATTGTACTGCAAGCTCTCCCTAGTATGGGTAAGACTTTTATGTTATCTTATATTTCTATGATGTACTAAACTATATTATCTAATGTGATGAGGAATGATGTCTATGATGGATGTGTTCTTTAATGATTATGTTTTGTATGTTTTATTTATTCTTCGTTTTCACATTGATTAGGTTACGCAAAGGTTCGCACTTTGTTTTATATAAATCATTTCAAAAAAAAAAAATTTATTCGCTAAGTATTTTATAAATGAATTTAAAGAAGTAATAACTAATAATTAGTCTTGATACGTCCTAGGCGTATTAGGGTTAATATTAAGGTGTTACACATTGCAATGGTAGCCATACCGAGAACATCAAATGTGGCTGTAAATGTCACTAAGGGGTGAATGAGGGGATGAAATTCTAAATAACCCTCATGGACAACCACCATCCACAATGCCATTGGTGATCCCAATTGGGGAAGGCTATCGTCCATTAGAGAACATTCATACTTAAAGGTTCCGCATGCTACCCCGTTGGAAGCCACCTCATGTTGTCATCCAAAAACAACCATTTTCCTTAGAGAATAGCCGTCCAGAGGTGAATAAAGACAAATTAAAGAAGAATGGATGAAGAAGATTAAGATCAAATTAAGGTCATTCAGGACCTAGCACCTATGGCTATGTGGAAATTGAGCAACTATGTCCTCCTGGAGATTCCAGAGTTCCCAAAGACTTCAAGGTTCCTGACTTCTCAAAATATGATGGGACCGGTAATCCTTTGTTCCATTTGGAGAGTTATTGTACTAAATGGCAATATGGTCCAAGGATGAGAAGTTTTTCATTAGCTTTTTCCATGAAAGCTTAGTTGGTCCCGCTTTAGAATGGTATATCCAGTTA
This sequence comes from Dalbergia oliveri, assembly GCA_030441495.1. Taxonomy (NCBI): domain Eukaryota; kingdom Viridiplantae; phylum Streptophyta; class Magnoliopsida; order Fabales; family Fabaceae; genus Dalbergia; species Dalbergia oliveri. Next base: position 22,202,472 of record JAMLFY010000003.1, read on the forward strand.
GACCATTCTAAAATTTCCTGTTGGAAGAATTGGTTGATCAATTCATGAGTCAGTACAAGTTCAATATGGAAATAGCACCCACATTGAGCAATTAAGCACAATGCAAAGGAAGAAGAGGAGTCATTTAAACAATATGCTCAAAGATGGAGAACTTTAGCTGCTAGGTGCAACCCCACTTATCCCTTCTGAAATGTGTTCGTACTTTTGGGGACCTTAGGATCTCCTTATATTGGGACAATAATGAGGGCATACAAAGATTTTTCTGAGCTAGTGACCGCAAGTGAAAGAATTGAGAGTTTGGCCAAAGCTGGAAACTTCCTATGAGCAATGAGGACACGAGAGGAGGATTCCCTTGGAGGAAAAGAGGTCAGCAATCTTTCATTCCAAAATACACCTCGACACACCCAAGATCCCAAATACCATCCATCCCTCCTTACCCACTATACCAAGCCACTCCAACGCAAATACAATTCCATACCCCTAACCTCCAGTTAATAACATTCATATACGCCCTACCAACCAACTCGTCCAACATACACCTATAACCCAACCATACATCCTCAAAATTACCCAAATACCACACCACCATGGCCTAATACCCAAAACCAAAGTCGTTTCTGAATTCCCAAACTTACCTTTCCAGAAACTATCCATCTCAAATGCTGATCTTTAACGACTAGTTGATGCTCACTCTCTAGCATATCCGTGCATACCATTAGAACCACCATACCCAACTTGGTATAACCCAAACTTAACTTGCAAATATCATATGGACATAACGGGACATTCCATCGAGGATTGTGAAGGTTTCAGAACGGAGTGAAGAAGCTAATTGCTTGTGAAGGCTGGATTTCCAAGAGGAGTCAAAACCAGATATTGTCCATAATCCAATTCCAAATCATGAAGGAGGAGGTCGAGTAAATGCTTTGGAAGTAGAAGAACCACTGATCAAGAAGGTTTTGAGTCTTCAAAACCCCTATGTAGAAAATTTTTATCGGTTAAGGAGGTGGTTAGGTGGCATCTACTTAACAATAAAGGAGAATGAGAAATATGACCTAGAATCAAATTGTGCATACCATTGTGGAAGTTGGGCATGATATTGAGGACTGTTGGGATTTCAAGGTTCATGTACAGGTATTGCTTAACTTGGGTGTTATACAAGCAAAAGGAAGCGAAATGTCCTTGAGGAGGTGAATGTGATTGAGCATTTTGTTCGAGTGCCTCCGCTCAATCACGCCGAAGCCAGGAAAGGTAGTGATCACTATGAAGAAACCGACACCCTTTGTGTATGAGGTCACACATGCCATACCTTGGAATTATGAGACCAAGGTTGAAATGAAAAGGAAATAGGGGAAACCTCAAAAGCTCAAGAAGGTGAGGAAGTGACCAGGATCATGGAGATAAAGGAATAACAAGAAGTGGAAGGTGTATGGGCCCAAGGAGTTGGAAAAGGGAAACTTGTTGATGAAGGGAACATTGAAAAGGTTAAGAAGTCAGGAAGAAAAGAAAAAAGAGGAGGAAGAAGAGTTCCTTAAAATTATGAAACGAGCGAGTATGATATTTGGAACAATTAAAGAAGACTCCTGCTAGAATCTCTTTCACTAATCTTGTCCTCTGAATCTCATCAAAAGGCAATATTGAAGGTCCTGAAGGAAGCCTATGTCAAGCCCGACATTTCATTGGAGAACATGATAAATATAGTGGACCCTGAAACGTGTCAATATGATCACGTTCTTAGATGATGAAGTGGTATCACGCTAACCCAGCTACATATAACCCTCAAATGCAAAGGCCACATAGTGCCTAGAGTCTTTATTGATGGAGGATAGAGTTAAATGTACTACCAATGTCCACTTTGAAACAACTATCAATGAGTGTGGATGATATATCACCTCAAGTGATGATTGTAAAAGCTTTTGATGGAGCTATGAAAAACATTCTAGGTGAGGTGGTGTTGCCACTAGAGATTGGGCCAAGCAAATCAGAAGTGTTATTCCAGGTGATAGAGATTGGCTAGATTATAACATACTGCTAGGAAGACCATGGATTAATGATATTTGCTGTCCCTTCAACCTTGCATCAAAAGGTTAAATATATTGAGAATGGATCAGTTGTCACAATCCATGGAGAAGGGACATCATTGTATCCAAACCAGTCTCACTACCATATGTGGAGAATGTGGAGTTGATAGACAATAACTTATGGCATAGCCTGGAGTTAGTGAAGCCCGTATATGAATGCAGTGGGTCCATAATGCAGAATGTTGATCAAATAGTGGCTCATATCATGGCTAAGAATGGATACCTACATGGTAAGGGGTTAGGACCACAGTTGCAAGGTATTAGAATACCTATATTCTCCAAGAAACCCAATCGATTTGGTTTGGACATAATGCACCATTAGAAGAGGAAATAGATGCTATGGCCCTTCAACGGAGAAACATGAGAAGAAAATAAAACAAATCCCTCACTTGAAGGAAACATTTCCTAGTCCAGCTGAAGTGATTACAGGTGGAAAAGTTCATTCCCTTGCTCCTCACCATCAACACCTTGGACATGGAGACAACTGAAGAGAGCAACAAGATTTATGCCCAACAATGATGAAATGCTAATGAAGGACTTGAACCAGTGATTGATGTTATTGCTGCAAAGTAATTATTTGTGTTGTATCAGGAAAGACTATTTATGCTTTTATTTATGCTACTTGAAGACATCATAAATAAACTTGTGTATTTATTCAGCAATTTTTCTTTCATTTCCGATCTTTTATATTTCTTGGTGTCTTTCATTCTCCTTGTTTCAGTCCTCTATTTACTTTCCCTTTACCATCATTTTTAGCTCATTAATTTTTGTTTTTCTTATTTATTTTGCACTTTTCCACTTATTTTGGCCTTCCAACCCACCACAATTGCTTTCCAAGAATCTAAATGCTATAGAAATTTTGCCTCATGAAAGGGAATTTGGAAGCTCGTCAATTGGTTCTCTTGCTGAATTGATTGTGATAGCCATGAATCTATGAAGATCAAGAAATTGTTGGGCAATTTTCAGACCTACTGGAACATACAAAAAAGGGATTTGACTTAGACAATGAGGTGATCGAGTTGATTAGCATGGGCACAAAGAAGAGAAAAGGAGCTGAAAATAGTGGAAAATCCAGAACGCTCAGAAATGATTGCATTGTTCAAAGAATACCTGGATGTCTTTCGTGGTCTACCATATATGCCGAGGCTAGATCCAGAAATAGCTTCACATAAGATTCCTTTATATGCGGGAGTTGCACTGAAAAGCAAAAGTTGAGAAGGATGCAGCCTGAAATGTCATTAAAAATAAAAGAAGTGTCCAAACACTGAAGGCTGGATTTTTGGAGGTGTCAAGACACACTGACTGGGTGGCTAACATTGTGCCCGTGCCTAAAAAGGATGGAAAAGTTAGAATGTGCGTGATTATCGGATCTAAACAAAGCTAGCCCAAAAGACGATTTTCCACTCCCTCACATTGATGTCCGTCGATAATCAGAGCTGGAAATCACCGCTTTCATTTATGGATGGGTACTCAGGTATAATCATTCCCATGGATGTTCACGACAAAGGAAAAACTACTTTCATAACACCGTGGGAACATTCTGCTATCCAGTCATGCCATTCGGATTGAAATACTGGTGCCACCTACCAACGTGTCATGGTTGCATTATTCCATGACATGATGCATAAAAAGATTGAAGTGTATGTGGATGACATGGTCGCCAAGTCTAAAGAGGGAGAAAGTCATGTAACAGTTCTACAAAAGTTGTTTGAAAGGCTCAGAAAATATAGCTTGAACCCGAATAAATGTGTCTTTGGAGCATCTACAGGGAAATTACTAAATTCATTGTCAGGAGAGAAGGGATAAAGGTAGATCAGACAGAGTAAAGGCGATAGAGAGATGCCACTCCCGGAAAAGGAAGCGAGAAGTTTTCTTGGGAGGTCAACTACATTGCTAGATTCATTGCCAATTTGACTAGCACTTGTGAGCGAATATTCAAGTGTAACGCCCAATTTTATTGTAATTTTTCCTGGAATTACCGAATTACCATAGGTAAATATTATATAAAATTTGAGACCAAACAATCCTTAATAAAGGAATATAACGTTAGAAAGAAGTTAGGAGCAATTCGTGCAAGTATTGCAAACCCCGAATTTCTGGACGTGTAAAATGACCAAAATGCCCCTAAGGTTATTTTACTTAAAATGAGGATCGTGGGCCCCACCCGTCCTCAAGGGGATGTTTTGATAATAATAAGGGATTGTTTGTGTTATGTGTGTTAATAGAGGAGAAGAATCATAATTTCTAAGTTCTCGCGCAAAATGACCAAAACGCCCCGGCGCTTTAATTTATTGATCGTGCCTTTAACCCAAACCTCACTAAAATGTTTTAAAAGGTGTTTTTAAGCCATGATTAACCATTGGTTAAGCTCGGGTGGTCTGGGCAATTTTTAAGTAAAATGACCGTTTTGCCCTTGTCTTTGTGAGTTTTACAAATTTTGAGATTTTTGATTCGCTGAAAAACTAAGCAATATTAGGCTCAAATTAAAGCTTATTAAATTCTAATTATTAATCTAGAGTCAAAATTATTTATTTAAATTGATTAGAACCTAAAATTGCTTTAAAACACTCAAATTGCTTACTAATTCACCTAAGCCCTTAACGTAAATTCTCTAAATTGCATGAATACCTTGCCTACACCTAAATAATACATGGAACACCAAAAACCATCTTCCATGAGGCTGTAATGCACAAAATAATTCAGCCATAATCATTAGAATTATTGCAAGATAATGCACTAAAACAAAATGCCAAAAAATTCCCTAAAACATGGCATAAAACATGCCTTAAACAAGAAATGATTTTCCTCCCTTTGTTTCCCATGAAAAATCCAAAAATTATGCCTCCTCCTCTTGTCATACATGAGCTTGAATTCCTCTATAAATATGCTTACTTGAGGAGCCTTGGAAGCCTTGCTCATAACTTACACAAATTCTAGTTTTAGGAGCACCAAGTGCTTTCTTTCTTCTTCCTCCTTGGCCGAAATTTCTTTCCCATTTCTCAAAGAGATTTTCTTTCATTTCACTCAAGGAAACCAAGTCCTATTCCTTTCCTTCAAATCAAATTAGGTAGGGAGTTGTTTTTAAGTTTATTTCTATGCTTTGCTAAGTGTTGTTCTTGGTTCAAAATGATGATTTCATGGATTCTCTCTAGTTTTTCCATTTGGTTTTCTTCTTCCTTTTCTTTGAACAATTTGGCCATATGGCCTAGGTGGGACTAAGATGATGGCTTGATGATGAGGACCTTGAGGGTGGGTTGTGAATCCATCACAAGTTAGGCCTCTAAAGCTTGAAAGTTCCACTTGATGCAAAACTTTAAAGAATAATATTTTTATGATGTTTTTATGATCTTGAGTTTAGAACTTGAAAGATGTATTTTTCACTTTGTCTTGCTAGGATATATATATTGGGTTGATATTATATGTTCCTAAAAGTCTTGGAGGAGCTCTAGTAAAGAATAAAATGAACTTGCATCCATGTTTAAGATTATGCCTTGCATAACCATGTTTGCTTTCTATGTCATCACTAAATTCTTAAGAATAAATAAATGAACTTGCATATTCATGTTTAAATTTCCAAGCTTGCATTTCATGTTTATGTTTCAAGTTGTCACTTAATCTTCAAAGATAATAAAGATGATGCATCTCATATTTATTTTATGCTCTCACTTTATTTTATAATGGCTAAAAGAATCAATGCATGACATGTTTATTTTATGTCATCGCCTAAAGATCCTAGAGCTCAAAGACTTGCCTAAGTATCACAAGCAAAGTTGGAAAATGGTAGTATCCTAAGGATGCATATTTCCTTAAGATTATTGGAGTCAAAGAATTTATTCTTTAAGAAGTCTGAGTTGGAGCTTAATAAGAATTCTCTTCTCCTTCAGGTCCATGCGGACTACCGCTTGGTTTCTTATTTTCTTTTATTAAGATTCTCTTCTCCCTCTACCTGGTCTATGACTACCGCGCTCCAAGTTTCTTGCATCATGTTTACAATTCCAAGTTATCACCTTATAAAGATAAGATTAAAATGAGGTTGCATAGCATGTTTATGATTCTAGTATCACCTAAATCTTTAAAAGCTCAAGACTTGCTCCTTTTATCTTAAGTGAGAATTTTAATCATGAACATTCTTTCAATGTATAAATTGACCTCATGATTAAGGTAGGCCTAAAGTAATTTTTAAATAGCTACTGAATTGGTTCTATAATTTCTTTCAAGATTACCAAAAAGAATTAGTTTTTAAAAGAGTTTTAAGGCTTAAAATGATATTACGGGAAACTAATATCTTGCATGTACTTAAAATAAGATATTAAGCAATTATGTGAGGTTCATGATTCAGCCACTGATCTGAGTTAGTATTACTATGATTTGATATTTTTGAAGTTGTGATAATTATGTTTATTGATAAGGAATAATTCTATGCATGTTAGAAGTGAAATTAGCTACATAAAGCAACCATAAAGCTTTAAATATGATTTACTTCCTATGCTGCCTCATATAGTCTAATAATGTTCTTAAGGCTTATAATTGATGGTAATAAATCCCTTAGATGCATAATTAATTAGTTCAATAATTGAGGTTGCCCGATTCTAGAGTTTCAGTTGTTTAAGACGGCTTTCGATAAGGATTTATGATGATGCCTCTTTGATGTTTTAAATGATAAGTCTATGTAGTGATTTGATGCTTATTAAGTATTTGACATCATTGAATGATTCCTAGGCTTGCATGTTATAGTTGTTATTGCAAACAATGAGAATGCTTATACATGAAATAATGAAATATTCTTTGTTACTTAAAAATTTACCCTTGTTGCTGGAAGAAGTATATATGTAAAAGTGTAATTTGGAAAGGTTCTGGCTAGGAAAGACTTGGTATTTAAGCGTGTCCATTTGTGACCCACCTCTTTCCTGGAATCTCGAATGCATGATTCCAGTTGGTATATATATTATTCCAGAATAAGACTATAAACGAGAAAATGTTATAAATGATTATGAATTGAGAATTGTATTATGATATAACATGCAAAGACTTAAAGGTGACTCAAAATATATGAGGAAATGACCCTTTGGACCCATCAGACTATAGGTGGTGAAAAGGTGATCCTGAGAAAATGATCCTTTGAACCCAATCAAACTATAGGCGGTGAAAAGGTGATTCTTGCCCCTAGTCCGTTCTCTCAAAAGGGTAGAGACGGAATTTTTACTTATCAAAAGGGATAAGTATGTGATGACAACTAGCAAGTTATGAGCTCATAACCTAGATTACTCCCAAAAGGGTGGAGTATAGGGTGGCCCAGGAAAATGATGATGAAAGTAACTTTAAGTCACCTAAGGAATTAAGTAACGTATTATGTGATTATGATGTTCTTCTATGCATAGTATTTATGAGATGATAATGAGAAATATGATGTTCTTCTATGCATAGTATTTATGATATGATGATGAGGAATATGATGTGGTCTTATGCATAACTATGTTATTATATGTGAAAGGAAAAGTTCATTATAAACATGACATGCTAAGTTTATGATGCATTATAAGACGCATGATTAAAGCTAAAACCTCGATAAAGTATATTTTCGAACTTAATAAATCAATCTTAGCATGCTCACTATTTCATAATGAAACTCAAAGTTCCTGGGGACGATGATGATGACACAATGCATCATGAGGTGAGTACCCTCCTGAGATTCTTTATAAGTTTCTCACTCCCTCTATTTTTCTTTCCATCTCGTCTTCAGAAATAGAAGAAGCGTTCGTGAATCACATTGAGGCCTTCACCTGGTAGCTGAACTTGATCCTACTAGTTTCATTCGTATATTTCAAATATCTATCCCTATTCTTGGAGTGTTATTACTAGGTGCCATTAATGGATGTCCTTCCATCCATATATTATTTGTTTTGTTAGATTGCCTACACCTAGTCTTATTCTGTTGGTAGGCAAACTATCTATGTGTTATGTAATTATGGATGTTATATGATGGAGCCAATATGATGTGTTTTTCATGCTATATCTACACGTTATTCGCTTTATTTCGATTATTGTTCACGTTATGTGCGGCTCACGTTTTCAATTATGTTTAAAAAAAAAAAAGGCTCATAATTTCACTAAGTATTTTCAAAGTATGATGAAAGACTGAAGTAAAGAGTAAAGTCTAGTAATTAATCAGATACAACCTAGGTGTATTCGGTTAATTATTAGGGTGTTACACAAGTTGTTACGAAAGCATCAACCTGGAGAATGGAATGAAGAGTGCCAAGAAGCCTTTGACAAAATAAAGGCTGATTTAATAAAACCTCCAGTTTGACCCCACTTATACCAGGTCGTCCTCTAATATTGTACCTCACGTGTTGCTCACGTCACTTGGGACAATATGATGAGTATGAAAAGAAGGAACATGCTATTTATTCTGAGCAAAAAGTTTAATGATTGTGAATCTCGCTACATGGCGATTGAAAAGCCTGTTGTGCATTGGCATGGACCTCTAAAAGGCTAAGACGGTATATGTTATATTACACCACTTGGCTAATTTCTTGAATGGATCCATTGAGATACATATTTGATAGTCCCTATGTGTCATTGATAATGTCAAAGTGGCAAGTGAACCTCAGAATTTGATATCAAGTATATGACTCAAAAGTCTGTCAAAGGAGGTGCAATTGCTGACTCACTTAGCTGAAAACCCTTTGGAGGATGGACAACCCACCACTGAGTTTCCTGATAACGAGGTATTGGTGGTGGAAAGAGAAGATGTAGAAGAAGAGAATACATGGAAGATGTACTTTGATGGGGCTGTCAAGGAGCTGGTAGTCACCAGCTGGAAAACGTCCCAAGTATCCATCAAATTAGATTTTGAATGTACCAACAACATTGCAGAATATGAAGCATATGCAAGTGGTTTGCAAGTGGCAATTGACTTGGGAATCAAAGAACTAAAAGTCTTTGGAGATTCGGCACTCATAATCTACCAAGTTAATGGACAATGGCGTACAAAGGATCCCAAATTGGTACCTTATCAAAAGCACTTGTCTCGACTAATTGAGCACTTTGATGATATATCATTTTCTCACTTAACTCGAGACAAGAACCAATATGCGGATGCATTAGCGACTTGGTTGTAATGACTAAATTGGAAGTCCACACCAATGTTCAACCTATCCATGTAGAGGTACAAGATGAACCAGTATCCTGTGGTAATGTAAAGGCTGAACCAACGGTCAACCATGGTATCATGATATCAAGCAGTATATTCAAAAGGAGAATACCCAGCTGGGCAAATGAGATAAGCAAGAAGACAATCCGACGACTGGCTATGTCCTTTTTCCTGAATGGTGAAGTCCTTTACAAGAGGAATCATGACACCATTCTCCTTAGATGTGTAGATGCTCATGAAGCTCGAATAATCATGATTGAAGTCCATGAAGGAATTTGCGAAACTCATGCCAATGGACACATGATGGCACGCAAAATCTTAAGAAGTGGTTATTACTGGTCCACCATGGAGAATGACTGTATTAATCATGTTCGAAAGTGCCACAAATGCCAAATACATGCGGTAATGCTCCTCCAGTTCCATTACACAATATGGTATCTCCCTGGCCTTTCTCGATGTGGGGCATGGATGTGATCGGCTCAATTAATCCCAAAGCATCCAATGGTCATCGCTTCATTTTGGTGGCAATAGACTATTTCACTAAATGGGTGAAACCTTCATATGCCGGATTACACAGAAGGTGTTTCTTAGATTCATCAGAGGGACATTATTCTCAGATATGGAATTCAGAAAATCATCACAGACAATGCTCCTAATCTCAATGGTGCCGAAGTTCAGAAATTTTTGAGACTTTCAAAATCAAGCACCACAACTCAGCTCCTTCAGCAGCAGATGAATGGCGCGTTGAGGCCAAATAAGAACATCAAAAAAATCATCGCCAAAATGGTGGTGAATTACAGAGATTGGCATGAGATGCTGCCGTATGCTTTACATGCATATCGTACCAATATACGATCGAGCAGGGATGACTCCCTTCTCATTGGTATATGGAACAGAAGCTGTATCCCCCATAGAAGTGGAAATCCCGTCATTAAGGGTTCTAATGGAGGCTGAGCTAGAAATCTGAATGGTTGAAGGCTTGATATGAACAGTTAAATATGATAGAAGAAAGAAGATTGGCACCTATTTGTCATGGCCAATTGTACCAAAGTAGGATGGCCAAAGCTTTTAACAAGAAAGTTCGCCCTAGAGATTTTTATCAGGAGATTTGGTTCTGAAGAAAATTCTCCCGAATGAGGAGGACGCACGGGAAAATGGGCTCCGAGTTATGAGGGTCCTTACATTGTCAAACAAGTGCTCTAGGTGGGGCATTGATTTTGCAAAACATGGATGGACAAGAATTGCCTAAACTAATCAACATTGATGAGTCAAAAGGTTTTATGCTTGAAAAGATGCTAACAAAAAAAAAGAAAAAAACCCGTTAGGTTGAAAACTCAAAAGAGAGGCCTAAGCAAAAATTAGGGCAAAACAAAAAAAAAGAGCTCGTTAGGTCAAAAACTCGAAAGACGGCCTAAGCAAAAGTTAGAGCAAAGCATCATCTCAAGCAATCTACACTGGGGCAATTTTGTGATAAGTTCATTCTCTGAGTAAAGCAAGCTAGGACTGAAGTTGGGGGGCAATTTTAGGGAATTAAGAAAGGAAAGACTGAAGGCTTACAATGGAAGCAGTGGTTATAGCATCCAATTTGCTGCGAAATCAATTGAATGAGCCACAAAGAACCCAAACTGGGGAAATTTTCATGTCTTTCACAATCCTATCTTTTATTTTTGTGGTTGTCTCCTTCCAAATATTTTGTCATCCAATACACCAAGCAATAAATATGTCCATTCAGTTAATTCTTACACTTTCTCTTTGAATGCATGTTTATTTATGATGTCTCAAGTAGGATATATTTAAGTTTAAATTATACAACCTAACAATGTTTATAGCAATACATCAATGACTAGCATCACACCAAGAAATTCAGAAGCTTCAATTAAGCTTGGCAGAAAAGCAATCATCATCCTTAAAAAAAGAGGAAAGAGAAAAGAAGAAAGAATGGAAAAAAGTGGGTAAAGTTAGAGAAGAAAAAAGTTTTATTTGTGCCAGAAAGTCCAACTTAAGAATTACAAGTTTGATCGGTTAAAGTCTTCCTCGAGGTTTGCTTGATTTGGGTAAGTTTTCTTCAAGAATATGTCTGAAATAAACTGCAAGTGGGTGATAAATTCATGACTTTTGCATATAACAAAAAAAAAGAAGAAAAGGCAAAATCATTGTTTTCATTGCAATTTATTTTTCATGTCGGCCTCAATTGCCAATTTACTTTTCCAGTCGGCCTCAATTCCAATTTATTTTCCTGACCTCAGATTGCCACCATTTACATTTTATGTCGGCCTAGATTGCCAATTACTTTCATGTCGGCCTCATATTGCCACTTACTTTCCTGAACCTCAATTGCCAATTTACATTTTAGTCGGCCTAGATTGCCAATTTATTTTCCTGTGGCCTAAGATTGCCACCATTTACATTTTCATGTCGGCCTCAAGATTGCCAATTTACTTCATCGCCTCAGAATTACCAATTTACATTTCATGTCGCCTCAGATTGCCAATTTATTTTCAGTTCGGCCTAGATTGCCAATTTACTTTCAGTCGACCTAACTGCCAATTTACGTTTCTGCCTAAGATTGCCACCATTTACTTTTCAGTCGGCTTGCCAATTGCCATTTTCATCGGCCTAGATTGCCACCATTTACATTTCATGTCGGCCTCAGATTGCCAATTTATTTTAGTCGGCCTAAGATTGCTAATTTATGTTTCCATCGGCCTCAGATTGCCACCATTTACTTTTCAAGTCGGCCTCAGATTGCCAATTTACATTTCAGTCGGCCTCAGATTGCCAATTTATCATTCGGACCTAAGATTGCCACCATTTACATTTCATGTCGGCCTCAATTGCCAATTTACTTTCATGTCGACCTCAGATTGCCACTTTACTTTTCAGTCGGCTAAATTGCCAATTTACATTTCAGCGTCTCAATTGCCACCATTTACTTTCAAGTCGGCCTAATTCAATTTACTTTCCAGTCGGCCTCAGATTGCCACCATTTACATCTTCAGCCTAGATTGCCAATTTACTTTCAGTCGGCCTAAGATTGCCATTTTAATTCCTGTCGCTTGTTGACCCGTATCCAGTTCATTGCAAGTCTTTTAATTTCCTGTTGCTTGTGGACCGGTATCCAGTTTGTCGCAAGGCTTTTAAATTCCTCAGCCTCGTCGGCTTTTAATTTACTATCAGTCCCCATTGGCTTTTGAGTTCATGTTAATTCCGTTGGTTTTTACATTTCTTGTCATTTGTGAATTTGTGTCAAGTTATTTTCTTTTCTTTGCATGGTGATTTCTGAATTGCATAGTTTGCATGTAATTTTCTTTAATGTTTAGACTTTTTCAAAGTTAGAATTCAATCTTTCATGCATTTGCATTTCATGCATTGCCGAACAAAATCAATGTTCATGTCTTTACTCATTCCTTATGAAGACAATATAAAAACTTAGATTTTTCATATTTTCTTATAAGAAATGAGTAAAGAAGGCAATGTGAACACCGAATTTTGTCAAACCCATTAAACAAAAATCCAAAAATTTACATATTTTATGGTATCTAATTTCTCTTGAAGAAATGTGAAAAAAGAAAATTTCTGTTAGGTTTATTTATCTCAAAGAAATTAAAAAAAAAAAAAAAGAGTTCAATTCATTTTATTCCCAAAATTTCTTTTGCAGCCTGTTGTGTTTTGTCCATTCGTTTCAACCTAATCCAATCACAGTTTTTGTTACAAGCCCAGCTATGTTTGCTTCTCGTATGTTGTTTCAAGCCCATGTTTATTTCTTTTAATTTCTCAAAAAATAACAATAAAAAATAAAATAAAAAAGGGAGGTAGAGGAGTCACAAACTCCTAATTCCTATTCATTGCCAAATACATGTGAAGGAGTGCTGGAGACACCATGATTCAGGTTCCCTCCACCATTGCAAAGTGACAAATTTTATTTCGGTGGATGAGCTGGATACATAGAAGAAAGGGGAGTCACGAGGGAAGAGGCAAAAGTGTTAGGGGAGAGGCATAAAACCACCATAAGCAAGGAACACAACCGGCAACAACGGTCCCCATTTTCCAAAACCAAAAACCATCACCATTAAAATTTAAAACATAGAAAAAATTTCCAAACATGAAAATCAACCAACAAAAATCTAAGGATACAAGGAGATACCAATAATCCAGCAACAATAAAAAAGAGAGAACAAGGTAAATCCAACAGTGATAGTATCATCATCATCATTCAAAAATTAACCAAAAAAAAAAGGAGGAAAGGGGAAGAGCCGCGGTGGTTCTCCCCTACCACCGCGGCCTCACATCATGATCATCTTCAAATAGATCTACAACCATCCCCTATACACTCCACCACCACGCCTTGCCTTCCACTCCACTCGGCCCCTTCTTCCTCCCACGATCGCGGTGGTCCTCCACCTCCTAGCCCGACCGCCGTCTTCCCTCTTCCAGCGTCACCGCAGGAAGCCACCACCGCCTGCTCCTCGCGATCGCGGCCGCACGTCGCGAACTCCGATCTGATCCGCTATGGTGGTGCCAGACCTCTACGCGCGCACCTCCTTCCCCGCTAGCCCGCCCGCAAGCGCCTCATTTCTTCTCACCCTGATCTCGCGCCAACCTCACGGATCCTACACGTCGACGTGCCGCCTCCCCGCCGCCTCCGTTCCTCTCACGGTGCCGCGGCTCCGTCGATCCTCTCTCGGCGGCGAGCTCTTCTCGCGCGGCCTCCTTTCCCTGAGCGCCAGCTCTCACTCTCTCTCTATCTCCCTCTGTCCGCTCTCTCTCTCCCTTTTAATTTTTTCACTTTCTCTCTCTTGCTCTCATTTTCATTCCATCTCTTCTAACTCTCCAACTCAACCCTCATTCTCTCTTGTTTTGATGCGTGTGTGTGTGCTTTGTTTTGGTTAGTGTGTGTGTGTGTGTGTGAGTATTGTGTGTGTGTGTGTGTGTGTGAGTTGAGGGGGGAAGGGATTAGATTAGAGAAATTAGATTAGGTTTAAAATAAATAATTTTATTTATCTTGATTATTTGTACTCTTAGTTAGTGTTACCTTATTTCCGTTGGATTAGATTTTGAATTGTGTGTTAAGACTCAAGTATTTTTTGTTGATTAGAGTTTATTTTATTTTTGATCCTTTGGCCTTTAGATATTAGGATCTGGATTAATCTAAATCCAAAAATAAAATAAAAAAGAGAGTGATAGTGAGCTGTGAATTAGTGTGTGCATTTGTGTTAGTATTAGTGTGTGGGGTGTTAAAAGTAGAATTATATTGACGGGATTAAGTTAATAAATTTAAATTTATAATTTTAGTTTAAATGAAAATAAGATAAAATAAATAAGGAATTTTTAGTTATAAGTTTGTAGTTTTAGTTCTAATTACATTCTGAATTTGTGTTATTTTATTGAAATAATTTTTTAGATTTGTTTGTTTTAATTTGGATTTATTTATTTAATTTAGTATTTGTTTAATTTTTGAACTTTAGACTTGTGAGTTTAAGATTTGGTTTAATTTAAAGTTTAAGATAAAAAAAAAAGATTCATTCCATCTTCGTACATAAGATAAATACTTGAGTGTTTGTTTTATTAAAGAAATTTTATTTAATTTATTAATTGATGAATTGTTTTAATAAATAAATAAGAATTAATTGAGTCGAGATGGCTTATTAATCTCATTCGGAAATATTTTAGCTATTAAAGCTTGATATTCAAAATTTCTTTTAAAAAAACTAATAAAATCAATCAACACACAAATGTTTTTACAACTATGACTTGAATTCCCATTGCAGGAAGAATACGTAGGAGCGATTCTAATCCCTGTCAAGTCAAAATTAAATTTTCATAATTTTTGTCTTATTTATAAATTTTTTTTATGAGATATTTTATTTAATTTAAATAATCATTTCTTTAGGAAATATTTTATTTCAAATAAAAAAGTTAATTTAGCGGACGGCCTGTTAACTTGATATTTTGGACATCTGAGTTGTGACGCTTGATGTTCCAAATTTTCTTTAAAAGTATATTCTTTCTTATATTTTATTTTACTTTCGTAAAAAATATCAAATAATAAATTTTTATCTTATTTGTAAATGTTTATAATTCATAAGAGATTTTCATTTTCATATATTTAATTTAAATTTGTTACTTATTTGTCAAATATTGTATTTGAATAAAAATGTTAATTTAAGGTAATTTGTTAACACGTATTTTGAACACCTAAGTTGTGAAGCTAGTGTTCCTCAATTTCTTTTTAAATTTTGTTGTAAATAAAAAATATAATAAAATGAGTATTTTGAAAGGTTATTAATAATTTACACAAATCAATTAAGGTACCGTCTAGGACGGGTGTATTACGGGTGCGTAGGACTAAAATCTTACCCTTCCCTATGCATAACGAACTCTAGAGCTCATGTCTGGTTTCAAAGATCAATTTTTTAATAAAACGGGTTTTTCCATGTTTTCCCAATTTAAATAAACTTGGTGGCGACTCCAATTTTAACAAACAATTTTCGCCGTCCGGTCGCGATCAGGTTGACACCAGTTCTTATTTGGGAACACATACAACTCAAGCTAGAGGAATCACCCCAATTTAAGTAGAGACTAATTCTCAGCGGGGCCAATCATCATAACAAAAGTACCAGGCACCTTATTGGAGGGAACGGGCCCTCCTACATTTTCTAGATCCTATTATGACTAAGATGATAAAGGAATAGATATAGGAGTTAAAGAAGGAGAATGCCCAGCTGAGAGGAGGTGACCCAAATAAAGAATAATCAGAGTCAGTCAACCCCAGCTTCCCTCGTAAAGGGTGCCAAATCCAGAGGAAATGTCAATGCAATCACTTTAAGGTATGGGAAAAAATTCCCAAGGAGAATAAGCCTGAATAGGAAGATGACAGGAAAATATACCTGAAGAAGATTCTGTTAAGTGCTACAGCACTCTGCGCTCACCTGAAGAAGAGAAAGCACTAGAGCAATCTACTAGAGTGCCACAATGCTCAAACAACACTGCAATGCTCAACAGAGGCAATCAAAGATCAAAATCCCACTCCTCCATTGCCATTTCCTCTAAGGATAATGCCTAAGAAGGCTATAGCAGAACTAGATCAGAGTTAGTAAAAACCTCCAGAAAAGTAGAGGTGGACATACTTCTCTTGGATGCAATCAAGCAAATGCCGAGGTATGCCAAATTTCTGAAGGACTTGTGCACAAACAAGTGCAAGTTGAAAGGCAATGAGAAGGTGGATTTGGGGTGAACGTTTCCTTAGTCGTCAAACTCAGTCTGCTAAAAAGTTCAAGGACCTAGTATCATTTACCATGCCATGTGTTGTTGGTAACTCAGAATTCAATGACGCTCTAGTTGATTTAGGTGTATCCATCAATGTGATGCCAAAGTCAGTCATAAGGCACTCCATATTAGTGAGCTCAAGCCCATAGAGTGATCGTGCAACTAGCTAATAGGACCATCCAAAGGCCAGAAGGATTGATGGAAGATGTGTTGGTAAGAGTAAATGATTTAATTTTTCCAATAGATTTTTATGTTTTGGAAATGGCAAATGACACACAGGTGAACCAACATACATTCATTCTTGGTAGACCCTTTTGAAACTACAAATCAAGATTGATGTGTATGTTGGTATACTAACATTAGAGTGTGGTGATATAAAGGTAGCATTTAATCCAGATGCTATTAAATATCTACCTAGAATTACTTATTTTGCCATTGAGGTTCTAGATGATACCTGTGATGAGTATTTTGACAGGCCTGTGATTTATTGAATGGGGCATTGGACCATGATCATATAAGCCTTAACTGATAGGAAGGATAATTTGTGTAAGGAATGTGCTAAGATAGATGCTCTGTTAATCAATGATGAAATTTTGGGAACCACATCAACCAATACACCCCTATACTCACTTTTCCACTAGATATGATGAACTTATTCTTGCAGTGGTTTTTGAAATTGCAGGAATAGAGGATCCTGGTGAGTGCCAGGCCTTCAAACAGTGTTGTAGCACTCACCCGAGCCAAAAAATAGAGCAACAATTGTCCTGATGAGTGCTCAGTGCTCACTCAAGGCTAAACATGAACGTTGAAGCCTTTCCCCAATCAGCTCAAGTATGCTTTCTTAGGGGAGGGCATTGAACTACCCGTAATCATTGCTAGTGACTTCTCCAAAGGAAGAAAGTAAGTTGTTACATGTTAAGAGATTACAAAAAGGCAATTGGGTAAACACTAGCTGGCATCACATAAGCCCCTCCATTTCCAAGCATTGCATATTTTTTGAAGAAGGTGCACAATCAGTGAGGCAACTCCAAAGACGGCTAAACCCCTTTGATCATAGATGTGGTTAAAAAGGAGGTGGTGAAGCTATTAGCAGCAAGAATCATTTATCCAATTTTTGACAAAGGGTCAACCTAGTCCAAGTAGTCCCAAGAAATCTGAGATCACAATAGTGTGCAATAAGCAGAATGAGTTGGTACACATGAGAGACCAAAATACCTGGAAGGTATGTATTGACTACAGGAGGTTGAACCAAGCCACCAGGAAGGATCATTTCCCACCACCATTCATTGGCCAAATGTTGGAACGGTTTAGGGTCAGTCACACTACTGATTCCTAGATGGATTCTCTGGGTAATTCTAGATCCTTATAGCTCCAAAAGACCAGAAGACTACTTTCACATGCATTTTTGGCACTTATGCTTATAGATGCATGCCCTTTGGGTTGTGCAATGCACTAGGTACCTTTTAGAGGTGTATGGTAAGTATCTTTTTCAATTTTATTGATGACTTTTATGGAAGTGTTTATGGATGACTTTATAGTTTTTGGCCTCTACTTTGATACATGCCTTAGTAGTTTGGAAAAAATTTTAAGAAGATGTATTGCCACTAACCTAGTTCTTAACTTTGGAAAATGTCATTTCATGGTAAAGGAATGTGTGGTACTAGGAAATGTTATCTCTAGAGAGGGCACAACTGTATATAAGGCTAAGATAGATGTGATTACTTTTTTGCCTTACCTCGCATGCATGTGGAAGGTGTGTTTTTCTTGGCCCATGTGGCTTTATCACTACAAAAAAATAAGTTATGGTGGTTATTTTTGTTAATTGTGACGGTTAAAACTGCCATTTTTCACAAAAATGGCGGTTTAAGGAACCACCGTAATTACCAATGTCATTCGATCAATTACGGTGGTTGTCAACAAACCATCACAATCAACCATAATAACCACCACTATTATAGGTAAGTTAGGGGTTATTAGGGCGGTCCTAAACGCCACAATTTTCATAACAGTTGAAAAAAAATTATTATAGTGGTTCAAAACCGCCAATATGCCTTATATTTTCAAAAAAAATAATTGGTATTTCAGTTAAAACGCCATAATATTTGCTTGAAGCAAGAAAAAATAGCATAACAAGTAAAGTATAATTAAAAACCAATTCATAATTTTACATTCCTCTATAACATAATATTAATTTTGAGATAAATACAATTGAGAAAAAAAACAAAAAACAAAAATTATATTAATGGACAAGTCTTAATATCTACCAATGACATAAAAATTCAAGGTAAACTATGGAAAAGTCAATTGTCTATAATAATTAAGTTGAGCATTTGATAGTGCATTGTCTTTAGGTTCACGATTAGCTAACGAAGTGCATCTTGCATGTGCTTGGATTTAAAGTTTGGAATCTAAAATAAAAAATCAAAGCAAAAACTTTCAGAATAAAAAACAATAACAACTAGATAGAAAAATAAATCATTCTCCAATGACATCATTATGTTTTTCTAGAATTCTAGAAATCATCCTAGTATATAATATTGATTTTAAAGGCAATAGAACAAGGACATGTAAAAAGAGAACTAGAGACATAGAGAATGAGGATAGCAAATATCACACCCAACCTAGCCTTTTAGCAAGTAGTTCTCTGGAGCAACCAACAACTGGTGATGGTGGATGATAGCTTCCCCCATATAACAAATTTCTTGGTGATGTTATCAAATACAAAAAAAGGTTGTGTTATATTCCATTCAGCATTCACCACCTCAACAATTGCATTAAAAATTATCAAAGTGCATAACAACAACGATTTACAATAGCCTTGATGTTCAACGTTAAAAAGCATAATATTTTCTTGCTCTAATAGAGCCCAAAATTTTCTGGTTTGCAAATAAGATAATTTTTAGGGCATTTCAATTTGACAATATACATGATAAATTCAAAAGATGCATATAATGAGCACATGTTTGTCTATTTGTTTATGTGTTAACTGAAAAGGAGAAATATAAATAAATTTAATGAAAGAGATGAAGTTAGTTCATGCATAAGTTTTTTTGTTTTTAAAAGGTAAGGCAAGGCATGCTCCTAGCACCAGATCTCAGGAATTTTAAATACTTCGATCATGTACAAGGCATTCTCTAATTGTAAGTGAGGGAGCAAAGTCAGAGAAGGATGGTGATTGACCTCCAATTCCAAAAGCTCACAAGAAAAATAGATCTCATTTAAATATTTCATGGAGTGAAAATTGAAATATTTTCATATAAATGACAACTTCAAGATTCTTAATTTATCAAGGAAGATATGACACTTAACAGGTAGGACTTTAAACTTTGGAGCTAATAATGTCATGAGCAAAGTGCAAAGAAGAAGCTTGCAAGAGGTTAAGGATACTATAAATTTCAACCATTTGCACATGCTGCATATGAAATAAAGTCATAAATCAAACACAATCAGGCATATGATATCCTATCAACCTATTCCCAAAAAGGGATATATAATTTCCCATGTGATGTGTTAAACGTTCATTAGAACCAGGATGTCAGACATCTCAACAACTATAGTTGTAAAAGGAATTGTTGTCAAAGGTAGGAAACATGGCATCATGCCTAGTAGCACCTTACTAGACATAGCAACACTAAAGTATAAATCTTCGAAGCGGTAACAAGCTCTTTATTAAAGCTAGAGCGTTTTCTATATAAGAATATCTTAGGAAAAGAATGTTACAACTCTATCTTATTTCACCTTGTAATTTATGGGGTTGCTGTTTATAAAACTATTACTTACAAATGGGAGTGTTAGTTTGCTATTAGCCACCAAAAGATCGCCCAAATCCAACTGCTCTTCACCATACCCTCGTACACTCCTAATCCCTCCGATGGAAAATGCTTGGTAAGGAGCCATGTCCTCAACAATTGAACCACCTGAACCTCAAGAAAAAGGTAATGATAAATAATAATGAAAGAAAAATGGATATTATTACATAGTTAACTGTTGTGCCACATAAGGAAAGAGGAAATGGAAACAAGGCAATCAATTTTAGGTTGAAATTGGATTCATGATGTAGGAAAGATGTGAAATAGAAAAGTATATATCCATTTAAAATGCCAGAAAATACCAACCTTGTCAATAGAAATGCTGGTCCAAGTTTGATTAAAGATTAAATTGGTCCAAATTTAAATCGATTAAAGATTAGCCACTTAGAAAAACTGGAATGCCTTGTTCTATTTGGAGATTAAACTAAATAGATAGGCATCCAGTTCAGCAAAACAAACACACAACAATATTTTTTTAATAAAAATAACTACAGAACTAATTAATTCACAATCATATATAAAAAGGAAGCAAACTAGAAATATGAATATATCTTATTACATGGAAAAAGCTATGATCATTTGCCTTTGCATATCAAGACTCTTGCTTTAGCACCACCATACTGTCATGTGAATTGCCACTATAACAAGCAATGTACATAATATGGTCAAAATCAGTCCAATATTTCAAGGAATGGGATATTTAATCCATGATTACCTGCAAGGCAAAGGAAACCCATCATAATCTCTACTTATAGAATGACCATCATCATTTAATGGACAAACATGCTGCATGATGGTTTACAATGATTAGTTTCCACATTGTTAAGCAAGGGAACATAGCTTTAATATCATGAATTCATGACAGATTCACAAAAAGTTTTAGCTGAAATGCTGGACCACAAACTTTATACCTGTTATGTTGCTCCAATTTGCTCTAATGTTGTCTCCTGAAGGATTTAAATTTGAAAGTAATTTGTACTCTAATGATACATAAGATACAATTTCAAAAATAGAAAGGGCAAAACATTTCATAGTTTTAATAGATATGAACTCAACATATGCTTTACTATTTACCAATGCTGAAAAATAAATTTGAACAAGGTAGTACTACCACTAATTCAATGGATTTCCAAGTGGGGCTGATCTTTAGCACCCCTATCCAACTAACCTTAGTTCCTTACTTGGACAACTTAACCTAAACAACATGGCTAGTCAGTTTGAATTTCTCAACCCAAACCAACATCGTAAATCTATTTTTTTTCAATCCTAAGATGATGTTCACTTTTGAGTTTATTCCAAGAGTGACTTGTTTTAAGCTTAATCCCAGTTAACAGACCCAAGTAAACAAAATCATTTGCTAAGTTAAGTTTATTTGAGTTGATAATATAAATATATATATACCCCTACAATATCAATTAACAGTAAAAAAATAGGACGACACATATGGATCCATCCCAAAGGGACAAGTGATTTTTTATTTAGAATTATGAAAAGTTGACATTATGATTCAGTGCAACAAGTTAGCAATAGGCAGTTATAAAATTATGCCCTCCTAAAAAATGAGCTAAAATATTACAAAATCAAACCTAATAGAATGTAAGACTACAATCCAGAATACTAATAGAATTGGAAGCTGATTCCCTGCTTTGGTATGACTAGAGTAGACAAATTTTAAAGCATTTCTTTCATAACAGAAAGAGCATTATATATATGAGCAAGAAAGCATCTAAAAATGATCATATATTCAGGACCAAACTTAGCTTGCTAAAAATCAAGTTTAAATTGAGTGTGTTGAGATTCTTTCTTACTCTCCTGAAAAATAAAATTTTTATCAGACTTTGAATGACTTGTACAAGAATCACAACGATGAAATAAACAAGAGGCAAGAGCAATAGAAAAATTCATTGAATATTACCTTCGTGATGAAGGTATCTCTTTGGTGATTTTTCTCATTCTAAAAGTGTATCTTGGACATTTCCCATTCTGGCCTATTTGATTGAGGTGACACGATGCATTTAGGAACCATCATGAGCTCCAACACCTCTACTCTTCAAATATCTAAGATCAAGCCTTTGCCCATCATCACAAATGATGTATTTGGCATGTTTTTCTAGGTGGAGGATGGGGTCCATACTTAACAAGTTCATTCAACCTGTTTTTCTCATTTCAAGTATGTTTTGTTTAAAACAATGGAAAAATGCTTTAAAAGAAAAGAAACTACAAAAGCATATCCAAATGACAACCCTTCAATGTTATATGGAGTCACAATCTCAGATATGTAAAGTTCAAAGCAATACTCCATGGCACACCCAATTCATCGATGTTAATGGTTGGATCAGGTGTAATTACTATTTGAGTAGAAAAATAAACTCTTCTCCATCAAGTTTCCTCTAATACGGCCTTTTTGCCTGACACTGATATGATTTAATGAGGAGAAACAATAATGGAAAAAAATATAAAAACAAGCCACTGATTTCACAAGGGGGAAAAGGATTCAAGTCTAGTTTGGAGGATATTGAAGACTTACAATACTACATTAGGAGAGCCTGACATGTTTTTTTTATCATTACCCCCATTATATTTATTTTCTTGAAAATTTTGTATGATCCTATTTCTTGCATTGTGTGTATCATTCTTTTCAAAACTCTTATATAAAGATTCAATATTTATTCTTTTTATTTAATAATCAAAACTTCAAAAGTGCAATTTTACTATTTAATCACCCAGAAACACAAAAACATGCTCTAGCACACATGAAAAATCCACGGTCAAATACATCACTTGGGAACATGTTATCAGAATTATAGAATTTTGTAGATAGGAGTATATACATGGAAAAAGATCTCCACACCCTACTCAATGAAACTACGCCAAAGAAGAAATGACACTAATAGGATTTTTTCCCAATCACTATTCAATGTTAAAATAATGATAAGGAATATGCATCTTGGAGGATATATGACAACTGCAATATAAGACATTTTCATTGAGGCTAAACTGCACAAAGCAATAAGCAACAAACTAAAAGATATTGTTGAAACTAAACTTTACCCAAGTATGTGAAATAGTACATACGAGAATAATCAATGTGTTTGCAAGAGACTTCTCAACCTCTATTCCAAATGAAACTACATAGACAATAAAGAAACACTACTTACAGGAAAGGAACAAATGAAATACGTGTAACAACATCTCCTTCAAGAGTTTCCAATGTGCATCCTTTTCAAAATTTGCTGAAAATGTCAAAATAGGGGGAACCTTTTAGGTGATTTCCAGTTAGCTTCAATTCCTCCATTGTGTGCAGTGGAAAGTAGTGAATGAAGAAGAGATTAGCAAAATGGCTATAGAAAAAGTAAAAGAAAAGGAGAGAAAAACACACAAAAAAAAAATCATAACTCTAAAAGAACTAAGAACACTAAACCATCATAGTAAAGCAAATTAATATTGTCTAATCCTATGACAATAATCAGATGAGCACATTACCAGCACTAACTAAAAATTTCATAGAAGGGCCATTGGGGCATTTTGCCATCCAAAAATAGGAAATTCCCCCAAGTTCACCCGAAGAACTACTTGTTCTTGATTGTTCCTTTGTGTGAGTATTGGAAGAATATATCCCTGTAAGAAGACAACAAACAAAAGGAGGAAAAAGAGATCATATTCTAGCACAAAAAAAATAAAGGGCTCATTCCTTGTGTTTGAAAAACACAAGGTCCCCTATACCAGAAACTTGAAACTGAGAAAAGTATCAACAAATTTATATATATTGATATTTTGCGTAAGAAAAAGATTACTGTCAGTAACAGGAGATAATCTGTTTCTATGTTCTTCAATTCTACCAAAATTCCAAGCTTTCCTATGATAACTTCAATCATAAATTGAGACAAGTAACTAAGCTGCCCCAAAAGGCATATTCAACACCAAAGCTTAAACAAGTACTCTATTTCCTAAAAACCACTCATTAACAACAACAACAACAACAACAACAACAAAGTCCTCTTGTCGTTAGGTGGAGTGAGTCAACTAAATGAATCAAACATATCATAGTGTCCAATCATAATTCGTATCTATATCTACAAGCCACTAAAATTGATTCCTTTGTTTCCTGAAAAACCACCCAATTAACATCATGGCTAGCTATTTAACGTTTCTTCTAGGCAAACAATAGAAAAATTACTAAACCTATAACATATAATATATAAGTATTGAACCTATGCTAAAGACGAATAAAAAAAACACTCAATTCCAAATCAAAGTTCCAGACTTTAGGTTCACAAATCTCAAAAATACCAAATTGTTCACCCAAACCAAACAATAGAGGAAGTACGAATCTCAATGAAATTAAAAAGAAAAAAAGAAAAAACCTAATTTTTTATTTTCTAAAAACAAAAAAAGGGAAAAAGGCATACTTCAACATTGACCGCATGTTCTTGTGCCACACACAAGTGATACTTGTTCACGTTCACGAGGCTGGGCGACGAGTGAAGGTGGCTGGCAAAGGAGGGCTGGTTGACGAGCGAAGGGATCTCTCTGAGAAAGAAATGGGGAAGGAGGAGGCGCGGCGTGCGCGTGGTGGGGGGCGTGGATGGAGGGGTGGCGGCGTTGCCTGCCAGATCGAGAGAAGGGATGGAGGCTTTGACGCCATCGCAAGACATAGAAGATGAGATGGAGAAGGAGGAGGCACGCGTGGGGGGGCCATGGATTTAGGGGTAGCAGTGCCACCTCAGACTGAGAATGAAGGATGGCGGTTGGGAGGTGGTGTCGGGTGGTGGTTCAATGGGGAATAGCGGTATGGAGAGAGGTAGAGTGAATGAGAATGGGAAATTTGGGGAAATATGAGTGGGAAAGCCAATATATGGGCCGCGCCAATTAGTTTGGGCAACAATTCAAGTGCGTTAGTTAGAAATTAAAAAACATAATTAATAATTAATGGTAAATAAAGGCGGTTAACCACCATAATTTATTTGACCTCCATAATTCACTGCAACTTATGGCGGTTTTAAAGCCGTCATAATTTTATCGCCATTTCTCTCCTCAAAATTATGGCGTCATGAAAGCGCCATATTTTACTAAAAATTGTGGTGGATTTTGGAACCGCCCTAATTCCCGCAATTCACAAGTTTTTTTGTAGTGTATAGGCACTTCATCAATGATTTAAGTAAGGTGGCATAGCCCATGACCAAGCTCCTACAAAAGAAGGTGGAGTTCCATTTTGATAAGGATTGCATGAGGGCATTTGACAACCTGAAGGAGCACTTGACCATAGCTCAAGTCATCCAGCCTCCAACTGGTCCCTACCATTTGTGCTAATGTGTGATGCGTCAAACCATGCATTGGGGGTAGTCTTGGACAAACTATGGGTAAGAAATCTCATGTTATTTCGTATGCCACCTAGGCCTTAGACATGCACAATCTAATTAAACCACCACAAAAGGAGCTTTTAGCAATTGTTTTTGCCATAGATAAATTTAGATCATATTTGCTCAGTTCTAAGGTAGTAGTATACTTTGACCAGCTCTATTGTACCTTTAAAGAAGCCTGAGGCTAAACCACATCTAATTAGGCGGGTGCTACTCCTTCAAGAATTTGACTTAGAAATTAAAGATAGGAGTGGTACTCAAAATCTAGTGGCTAACTATTTATGTAGACTAGAGCACCTTTCGTTTGAGCAACACCTCTTGAACGACTCATTTCCTAATGAGTTATTATTGAGAGTTGATGTAGTGTGCTGATATGCATACATCGTCAATTACTTGGTTGTAAAGGCCACTCCTACATAATTTTCTGAGGCACAAGTTGCTAAACTGAAAAGTGATTGCAAATACTATGTGTGGAATGACCCTTATCTGTGAAATTTTGCATCGACCAAGTAATTCGTCGATGGGTGCATCATCATGAGTCATAATCCATCCTACGCTTTTGTCACTCTGAGTTGAGTGGAGGCCACTTTGGGCCCAAGTGCATTGCTAAGAAAGTTTTGGATTGTGGATTCTACTAGCTTATACTATTTAAATATGCCTTTGAGTTTTACAAGGCATATGAGCAATGCCAAAGAACGGGAATAATTTCTTGGAAAAATGAGATGCCAGCAACCTTTGTTGTTCTGTGATGTTTTTTTATGTCCAAGGTATTGACTTTATGGGCCTCTTTCCTGTCTCTCATAGCTATGCTTACATAATCCTTGCAATTGATTATGTTTCCAAGTGGGTGAAAGCTATAGCCACCCAGACTATTAACTCTATTATACTTTGTGCTTTTGTTAGATGGAACATTTTCTGGAGGTTTAGCGCTGCAAGAGCTCTCATAAGTGACCAGGGATCTCATTTCTACAACCAGAATATAGAAGCCTTACTCCGTAGGTATGGGGTTTACCACAAAGTTTCTACACCATATCACCCGCAAGCATATTCTAGAAAAGGTTGTGAGACCAAACAAGAAGATTGGAGTGAGCGATTGGATGATGCTCTCTAGGCTTATAGGGCATCTTATAAGACTCTTATTAGGATTAGTCCTTTCAGGTTGATCTTTGTGAAGTCCTTCATTTGCCTGTTGAGCTGAATATCAGGCCTTTTAATTTGAGTAGTCAAACAATGCAACTTAGATTTGTAGAAGGCTGGTGTTGAGAGGAAATTGCAATTACAAGAGCTAGAAGGACTTCGCTTAAAAGCTTATGAGAGTTCTAAGATCTATAAGGAGAAGACAAAGGCATTCCATGACAAGCAAATCCTTCAAAAAGAATTCCAGGAAGGTCAACAAGTCCTTTTGTATAATTCCTGCCTCAAACTTATGGCGGGCAAGTTGCATTCCAAGTGGGATGGTCCTTCCTAGTAAAAAAGGTATACCTATATGGGACCGTTGAACTAGAGGACCCTTGGACCAAGACACAATTTAAGGTGAATGGCCATAGAGTGAAACCTTTTCATGAACAGCCTAATGAAGTTGAACAGTCCGAGGTGTCCTTGGTTTTAGTTATACCCCTCGTACGTCCAACTTAGGGACGATAAACCAAAGTGCTGAGTTGGAGATAATCTACTATTTTAAGTTTTTTGTCATTTTAGTTTATACAATTTTATTTTCATTTTCATGCTTGTATAGGTGCTGACTGGATTTTGAGTGAGCAGGTATTGGCCAAGTTGAGAAAGTTAGAAGGAAAAAGGATTTGTCTAGTGTTGTAGTGCTCACGGAGCACTACAAGTGACAGAGAGCTACACTGAGGTAAGTGAAATAACGAGTTCTCAATTAAGTGTCGTAATGCTCAAAATAGTGCTACACTGCAAAAGAGGAACGGTCATGTAAATTTTCTCTTCAAAAAAAATCACATGCCCTAAGTGAAATCGTGTGTTTCACTTTGAGCGCTAGTGCTCGAACCGAATGTGTAGTTTTGAGTAAAAATGCACTGTACACCAATACATTCATAGTCTACACACACCCACTATCTCTATAACTTCCCCCATCTTTACAACTCCTCCATCTCTCTCTCTCACAACCACCCTCCCACCACCACACCATCACCATTCTATCACTCTGTGCACCACCACTAGTGCCACTATACTTCACTTCGCACACAGCCTTTTCCATTTTCTCTGCACACACCATTCATTTACCACCATGCACTTATTCACTCCTCTAGGTTCGTATCATTTTTCCTTCTCCTTATCTCTTCTTATTAGGTTTGTGTTAGCATGTTTTATGGTTGTTATTGGTGAAGGTTTAGGGGTGCATGTCAACTATTTGTTTGAATTCCTCATTAAGTTTTTTCCTTGTGTTTAGGATCAATCACAGCCATAATTATGTTGTTCATTTCCATGACCTGTGATTGAACATCTACAGCTAGTGGAACCTTATTCCCTTACCTATTTTTAGTTAAGTGCATTAATCCTTACTATTTTCATGTGATAATTTGTGAAGAACCACCTTCATGCACACTTGTGCTTTTAGGTATGGCTTCCAGTTCTTCTACAAAAAGTTCCAGCAAGCATCAATGATCTGCGTCTCCAGGGCGGAGGAAGGCACCCAGCACGCTACTACTAATCTCACCACCATAAGGGCCCCAAGATCAGCTTCCTTGGGCTAATGACCATTTTCGTTTCCATGATCTTCTAGTGAAGCGGCGGTTTGTTATTAAGATCCAGGGCATCCTATCCTCTATGAGCACCTAATGGACCTTTCCCACAATAGTGTCCAACACGTCGTGGAGATTATTACTCAAAGTCGGTGAGACTTTCTTTTGGAAAAGCCATTGAGCCCAACCTCTCGATTGTCTAGGAGTTCTATGTGAACTTCTCTTGTGTTGGGTACCCAAGGTGTTGTAAGGGGCATGGTCCTATTATCATGGATGCCATCAAAGCTCCAGTTGGTATCCTAAGCGCTAAAGCTTATATTTCCAGATGACCACAGCTCCTTGCTTGACCCTTGATTTGGATGTGCCAAAGAATACCATTACTATGTCGGGATCTCTTGGAACCTGAAGCAGATCCAAGCTCCATACCTTGGAAGGCTCCTGGCTCACACTCACGCATGGATATGGATGAGGTTGTTATTCTTACATGCGGTGCCCTACTCCCATGTTTATAACCTCGCCATAGACTAGGTAGTCCTCATTTACTTCCTGACTACTGAGTAGCGGGTGTATCTTCCTACCTTATTTGCCAAACCATGCAATCAGCCCATAATGATAAAAAGATTAATGTGCTACCCTTTCCCTCCTTGGTCACCTGGGTGGCCTTGGCTGTTGGTGTCCCTATTCTTCCTAATGATAAGAGGCCCCCACCTGACAAATGAGGGATTATGGGGGCACAACCTAGTGAGTGGACACCGCTAATAGGAATAGAGCCCAAGGTGGCACTCACTTGCCCTACCACTAGCTCCAGCACTTCCTTTGTGGACATCAAGTCCAATATAGCCGATCCGATTGGCCATCACTAATCATATGGAGGTCTAAGTGCCATGTGCGAGCCTTTGAGCACAAGATTATGAGGAGGCTGAGGCATCTTGAGCTGTGAGTCCAAGGCTTTGACCCGAGTTATGATTAAAGGTAGAGGAGCAGAGCGACTAGGAGATAATTCTCGAGATGAAGATCCTGATGTTCTATTCTCTAAGGAGGAGGACGTTTGAGGATAATGATTAAGATGGATAGCACTCCCACCGTACAGGTTCTTATGGTTTGGCACTAGCAATAGTGCCATTTTAGTTAGTGTGGGGGTTCCTTTTATTTTACAATTTTTAGTACTTTTTATTCATTTTCTTTTATTTTTATTTTCATTTTCATTTTTAGTTTTAGTTTTTATTTTTGTACTTTTATTTTGCTTTTTAGGATTTAGGATTTTACTTATTTTGCATGTTTCTAGGTAATTGACAATTGAACAATGATTGAATGAACCATGTACTTCTTTGGCACTTAACTTGATGTATTGTTGATATATTCATTAGATCTTTAGACTTTGAGCAGGATTGATTAACTAAATTGCCATGTGAGATTTGAGCTTGAACTGTGATTTTAGTAATTAATCACTGCATTTCTTTTGGTGTGTTCCATTCACGTGGTTTATTCTAGAACTTGTCTAATCCTTTGTTAAAACTTTTTGTTTGCACAATACTTAACCTACTTTGAGCCTGAATTAAACTTTCCTTTGTCATAAGTACATTACAAGCCTAGCCCGAAAAATAATGAGAAAGATTCCTAACTTAGGACCATGGAAAGACTAGTTTAACCAAATGTGCTTAAGATATAAGTGTAGGAGACATACTAGTTGAGAATGTGGTGGAAAAGGGAAAATAAATGAAAAGTATGCAGTGGATTGGTGGCAATGCACAAAAGTGAAGTTGGAAAAAAAAAGGAAAAAGAAAAAAAGAAGGAAAAAAAAATCCACCAATCAAGTTCTGTAAATAAATAATGGAATGGGGAATAGAAGGAGCCCATGGAAAAGGAATTGGGTGATTAGGAAGAAAGAACATGATGATAGGTCCCCTAGAGCTTATAGTTGATGCACATGCCTCTACTTCCCTAAGACCTAAGTTGACTAAAAAGCTTTCCAGAAACCTCAAACCTAATCTCGGGCCTCATTTCAACCGATATAAGACCTCTTGATGCATGTTGTGTATGTTAGACCTATAGTGACTTTCTGGCAAAGGCAAGCCTATGGAGGCGACCATTAGTAAGTTGCTTTATAGTTGATTGAACCCATACACATAAGTGATGAGTGCACACCCTAGTAAGTCGTTTAGTCATCGATGTTCAAAGTCATAGTTCATGTGATTTGATTGTTTGAATGAAAAGTGCCATGAAGTTTATTTGTGGATTCTTGAGTCATTGTTCATACTATCAGTTGCTAATCATTTTTGTTTCTAGGAGTAGTTGCATTCTTTAGTCCATGATCCTGTTGTTCATCGATGCCTTTGGTCTAATTTTATTTTCACATGAGAACATGTGAAAGCTTAAGTATGAAGGAGTTTGGTAAAGGGCATTTATGCCACTTATCATGCTTCTAAATCTTAATCTTTTACGTAAGTTTAACTAAGATATTGATGTAAATAATTAGGACTTTAATTTTTCTTGGTCATCATTGTGCATTTTTTATAGAATCATTGACTATTGCATTGATTTTTGGAATAATTTTTATTATAGCTTGTTTCATTTAACATGTCTCTTTGAGTATGGTTTTGTACATAAGAGCTTTGGATTGAGTGCAAAATGTCCAAAACAAGGCTAGAACTCTTTGGAGGGAATTTGGAGCTGAGTGGTTGCAAAAATGAGCAAAACAGGAAGCCACTCTGGCTGAGCACCACAATGCTCATTTAGCGCTACAATACTAAGCAGAGGCTAAATTAGAAGCAAAGGTCTGGTGAGCAGCACTAAATGCCACGGCAGAAATTAGATAATTAATATGTTTTTGGGCTCCATTTTGGCTATTTTAGAAGCAGTATTTAAGGGAATGACAGAGACTTTTACCCTAGTTTTGGATCTAGAGTTTTAGCAACTAGGATTCTCTCTACCTCTCTCTACATCTCTCTACCTCTTCTCCTCTATTCTTCTTCTCTTTCTAGGGATTCCTTTAGTGATTTTGATTTGTTCTTGGAGATTGTACAAGAATCATTACTATTATCTTTAGATACTCTTTTAATTTCATTGTTGTAATCCTTTAGAGATGGAGGAGTAGAAACCCTTACTAGTGTGAGGGTTTTCAGATGGATTGGAAAGATGTTTAAGATCTCCTTTTGTATTAAATGCATTAATTTTATCAATTTTCTTGAGTTTCTATTCTTATAATTATTGTTGTGGTTGTTACAATTTTATTAGGATAACTAAATTGGTGATCATCGTTTAGGGAAACTCTTTGGGTATAAATTGATCAATTGGTTTATATTTGAAGGAGAACATTAGAATTAATTTTCGACAGTGGCTAGATTATAGAAATTGGTACAAATCAATGTAATTTCTAATAAATTGGAATCCTATTTACTAGTTATTTACATTGGTCAAATTCTAGAGGTCAATTGATCACTAGTATAATTGCCAGGAAGTATTTACTAATAGCCATTAATATGTTTAATATTTGATCCTTGATAATTAATTTCAATTTTAAGAATACATTGCACTAGTGCCTTTAATTCTACATTCATCACTTATTATTTTTAATTGCTTTAATTTAGTTCTTAAAAGCCACCACTTTCCAACTAAGTGACATAGCCTCCTTGAAAGATAACCTTGAGTTACATCCTAACTACAGTTTTGGTGCATTTGGCATTTAAAATTAATTTTACTATTTTAATTCTAATTTGAAGAAGTAGCGATAACCTCCGTTAGTGTCTTTATTAGATTCCCATTTTTGGGTGTAGGAATAGCATTGGCTCCTCTTTACCCATTTTGCAGGTTGTAGGTTTATTTTATCACACTAGATAATTACGTGTTCTTAATGGATTGGCTTACATTTCTTTTTATCAAAGTGTACCACACACCTTGTAACTACGATGTATAGAAGACGTCGCCTTGTAATTTGTCAGTGCAATCTTATAAAGAGCAAGTTGCATACCTTCAATTTAAAATGCCACCAAAACCCGAAGGAAGGAAGAAAGCAAATGAAGGGGTCAAGCAAAGTGGAGGCAAAACAAACAAACCGCCAAAGAACAAAAATACCTCAAGCAAATGAAAATGGGGGTATTAAATGGTGAAAAGTGATCATTTGAGAGCCCTTTTACATTGAAATGAGGGATGAGTTACTCATAAAGTAAGAAGAGGATTAAATGAAGGAGGGTTCATTTTACCTCATTTATCCTCCTTAATCCTTCAACGAGGACCCACAACTTTTTTTTTTGGAAAAAACTAAATACTTTTAGCAAGATTCTAAAAATTTGAACTGGATATTAAACCGATCAAGGTACTAATTAGAGGTTTAATTAGGAGTTCAATCGGAATATAATCAGTATATAATTAAATATATATTTATATAAATATATAAAATATAAATAAAATATATGTCATAAAATAACTTAAAATTGCATTAGACATTAACATAAGTATATAACCCATACAATATAAAGTTGTTCACACTATATATATATATGTGTGTGTGTGTGTGTGTGAGAGAGAATTATTATTTAGAAAACTCTAATATTTCATTTATTAAGACAAATCAAATTTGTTAGTTACTCTTTTGATAAACAATTTTGTTAGATCCTTGATGTGTTGTTCGATATCTTAGTTCCTGATGTTGTTTGCTATTATATGTTTTTGTTTATTGTGTAAAAATAAAACACTTGGGCCCAAATGAACCAAATACCCAATAACTCAAAAAACCCTAAACATTTTGATCCCTCCTTTGGTCCTTCTCCTGTAACCGCCACCCACCCCACTTCATCCAACCCACGCCTCTCCTAGTCTGAAGACACCCCATTAGCAACTTTTGACTAATGGAAAAAAGGAAGAAAATTCTTCAACACTAATTAGGATGGACAGGTCTTTGACCAAGATCATTCACCTATTCTCAAGGCTTAGTTGTTTATTTCATCTTGTAGCCACGCCTCTGTTGTTGATGCTTAGCTTCCTCTTTCTCTACTACAACAGAGCACAACCAGCCATGGCCGCTCCTCCTCCTGACATCAACAACAAATACAGGGGCAGAGTTGACGCCAGAAGGGCGGGCGCGGCTCATGGCGGATGTGAATAGTGGCGGCGCGGCCTGCTCCTCTCTCCGCTGAACTGGAAAGGAAACTAGGTTTGGCACTTTGGCTGCAATTTGCCATATCATAAAGGTAAGGAAAAAAATGGGACACTGCTCAACTTTATTTTTAAACCCAAAACAACCCGTTTTGCGTCATTTTTTATTTAAGGAAAAAAAAATCACGCTGACTTGGCAGTTACCAGTTCTAGAGGTTCACGATTCTTGGACAGTTCTTTGTAGAGTGATTTTTAGGTACATCTAAGACCTAGAGGAATTGATTCTTGATTCAATCAATTGAACGATTGGTAAGTTCGATTTCAGAACATTAACTTTTAGAGATGTTGGAAACAAAACAATAAATAAATAAATTTAATTAGGGGTAAAAATGATTCATGCATTGGGAGACTAGAATCAAAACAACTCAATCAAAAAATACCAAAAGGATATTCGACCCCTTTTTTCCATTATAGTGTTGGACAAGAATGTCCATTTCAACATGAAAATAACATTACTCACAGCATAGCGACATAACACCATTTTAGAAATTTAATTACTTATCTAGTAGAGTGGGAATTGCCTTGTTCAACTAGCTAAATTTGGAACATTAGTCACGGACATAAACAAAAGGGTCTAAGCATAATCACATTCTTTTTTTTGGTGAAACATGAGTTTTGTCCGTAAATATTGTCAAATTTAGTTGTCATTGCCAGAGAAGAAAGCGATCGCCCCTACGAACGGCGCATTGATGTATGTCGCTGGCTCAGACTGTTGGTAATTATTTCGATCATCAGAGAAATTGTCCTTACTATCGGGACCACCTACTATGGCTCCAACAAGAACGTTTGGATTGGGTGAGCCTGAATTGAGGTACTGGAATCCGTCGTTACAGGAAATGTGTTGAGTCCGCACATGAATAGAAGGTAGAGAGGAACCCCTGTGGTGGATATGCATTGGATACCTCTCCCCAAAACCCACCATATAAGACATCTTTTCCGGATTATTGCCCAAAATGTAATCAACTTGTGTTTTAGCTACTGCTATGAGCTTCTGTTGCGTGACTGTTGAAGCCCCGCACGAGACAACGCCTCCATTTGAGTTGAGATACTTTGCATAAGTCAAGAGAAGGAAGGCCGTCGTTGTGACATACTGCAAATTGCTCTCACTCCCTTTGTACAGAAGGCCCCCTGCAAAAACGTTAAAAAATAAAAATAAAAAATGATAATTAAACAAATAATTGATACTTCTTAATTGTTTTGTAAATGATATATTAATTAAAAAAGAAGAGGTTTTTAGATGCTATGTGTTAAAGGAGTAGCTATTTATTTGGATTATCTTGTCCATGTATCTATGTGTTACCGTTATCTTATTCGTGCTACATAGAAAATATAGATGCAATGTTGAATCTGTTAAAATTGTTTGAGCTTCTTTTACCCAAACAAAGCTGTGAATGTGAATTTGAATGGGTGTCGTTTCGTTTGAAACGCGGGCGTAGTTGCAATGGGGAAAATCCCCATAGGCCATTTGTGCTCCCTTTTCTTAGACTCCGAGTTCCACAACTCCAACACTTCTCCAAATATCAAGCTTGGTTGATTGTGTGAAAAATAGTGTGATGAAAAAGTATTAGATACAAAATCATTTATGTGCCTATTTATCAAGTTAAATTTTTAGGAGAGATAATTTGTAACAAAATATATCAAGCTTGTTTGATTGTGGGATAAGAGTGAGGTGAAAGAGGGTTAGATATAAAATTATTTATTTGTCTATTTATCATGTTAAACTTTTGGAAGAAATAATTCATAACAAAGTATAAGAGTTTTCATGATCAAGTAATTTAAATACGATTACGGTTATTGCCTATTCCAATAATGGGAAAATTACTGTTTTGGCCCTCAAAAGATTAATTATGTTGCTGATAAAATAATCTTCAAAAGAAATTATATTTGTTGATAGTCCTAAAATTTTTTGTCTCATTTGATAAATTCACCTAGAGGTCAACAGGCCTTTATTGTTATTAATAAAAATGATCAAATTTTATATTTTATGTCATGTTCGCACTATAGAATCACTAATTTATTCCCAAAATACCATATAATTGAAAAATAACTCATTTTACATCATGTTGAAATTGTAAAATGATCACTTTAATATTTAAAAGATCATATCTTTGACAAAATAACCCATAAAAAAATTACTTTTATCAACGAAAATAGAAATCAATTGACATTTGGATGAATTTGTTAAATATGATGGATATTTGGAGGGCTACGAGTGAATACAGATTCTTTTTAGGTGCTATTTTGTCAATGGCATGAAATTTGGGATGGATCTCCATCTAATAAATTGTTCATGTAGCAGTGATGGTGCAATTAATTATATATAATATTTTTTTAATCAAAATTATTGCATTTTTTTTCCTTTACCACGTTTATGAGTGTGTTTGTTGATTATTTTTCTTTGATTGGTAGGGTATGTTCAGTAAAAGTTTACAAAAATGCCAAACTCATTTTCCTCTTTCGGCCTTCTCAATAAATCTTGTCTAACTAAACAGAGAATAAAGAATCAGAATTGCTGTGCTGACCTGGGGTGTATTGGGCTTGGAAAGCAGGTGTTCCTGGCATTAGAGAGCATATGTAATTGTCTGCATGTGTCTTATATAATTGGAACTCTTCAGAATTTTTCTCCAAGAAATCCTGTAACCATATATGCCCATGCAAAATAAACCTTTTGTCATTTTGTTAATTTGTGGTGTCATCGATGTGTGCGCGGTAGCATCGAGTCAACGTAAACACATCTAAGAAAAATTCTTGTACCGGGACAATTATAAGTATTTTTTCCTTAAGCACATTCATACAAAAGTTAATAAAATCAATAGACTAGTGAATATGTATTGAATAAAATTGATGAGACCTATTTTTATTATGAGTGTGTCCAAAAATAATGTGCTAAATTTGTTTGCATGCAAGAATTTCTTCTCGTTTGCCTAAATGGGTACCTTGGAAAGCAGGATTTTTGTTCCAGCTCGCTTGTCATCCCAACTGAATGAGTAATCATCATCATCAGCGCCTAATATGTGGCCATTGGACCGTATATATTGCACGTACGAGTTAATCCCCGACGCTTTATATATCCACGATGCACCCCATAGAAGCTCATCCTAATTATTTATTTATTACAATAACAGGTTTCAAAACCCATGTAGTTTGTAGTTTGTTTCAATTTCAAAATTCGAAAACAATATATGCTGAAGGTATTTCTTACATGGTATCCAGAGTAAGAGCAGTAGAATGGACAGACAACCGATTTCAGAGAGTCACTGTAAGAGCCCCTGTAACGGTCTGCAAAACTGAATACCTGCAAAGTGAAAAATTAAACGTTGACATCAGTTAAAACATAGTACTATATGCTAAAAGGAAGAATGCATAACCTTTGTCTCCTTTAGTGGAATAAGATTTAATGTTATAAGCAATCTATATAATATATTTTGTGGTCACAAAAAATAGAGTTTAATTGTAAAACCGTTTTTCATTGTGATCCAATTACAACATTTTGTTAGTAAGATAGTAGGTGATTGAATGTGACAATACGTGGTTGAATATCTATATATATAATTTTTTTTATATAATTTAAATCTCAATATATCTAAAATCATTGATAGAAATTTGACTAAATAAAATGATATGACTAATTTATTTATCTAAAAATTAATAATTTTCTCATATTATGTTGACAATTAAATTATAGTTCTCTAGTTTTTTAACTTTTCCTTTTTGGATAAGTAAATAAATAAGTGTGAACATGAATAAAACTTGAAAAACAAAATAGAGGAAACATTGATAATTTTATTACTTACTTTGATGGCTGTTTGAAGCAATTTGGAGGAATAGTTGGGATCCGAATCTCTGAATACTAATGAAGAAGCTGCCAATGCAGCTGCTGTCTCCGCTGCCACATCGGACCCAGGGTTTTGTACTGATACCCTGTAGACGTTCCGTGAAGTATCCATATCTTCAGGCCTTTCCCAGCACCGGTGATCCATGTTTGGTTCTCCTACCTGCATGATACATTCCCATACCAGGCCACAGTCTCCTCAGCTCTTGGTACTTAACGTGGTATGTAGATGACTGACAGTCTGTTTTTTATTTTTTTCCTTCTCACTTAGTAAGTTGAAATAATTTAAAAAGACATTAATATTGGTTTAAATGAGTTAATTACTTAGTTTAAGACTCGGTAAAATAACATTGTTTAATCAATCTAGCTAGTGGACCCCATACAGTGAGGAAAGGCTGTGTTATTGTTGTTTTAAATATATTTCACTAATTATAAATTCTTGATCACTTTTTTGAGTGGAAAAAGGGAAAATCTGCTATTTTTTAAGGGGATTAGTCACTATTTCTTATGCATTTTAACTTTTGAACTTTGGTTATATATAGTTTATTGATTTTTTAAAATATATATTGCGATATGCTTGGCTTTTCAAATAATATAAAACACTTTGGACTTTCACACATTGGAAGACTTTTAGGTCATAAGTGTTGCACACAATAAAAAAAAATCAGGGATTAAGTGTATATGAGAGTTCACAAATAAAATATCATTGCACAAATTATAAATATTGAAAATTTATTAAGTGCACATAAGTCTTGTTCATCCATTAATTAAATTATACTAAAGAGTGTTTTATACTATTTGAAAAATTTAAGATATTTGTTAGGATATATATTTTGAAAAGTCAAGGTGTAAATTGTTATGATACAACTGCTGTTATGTATCCGTTAATCAATGTTTAATTTGCTCACTTGAACATATAATGTGTCAGCTGTGGAGGTGGATGCTTTAAGAAGATAGTCCGTACTCCACCGGATAGCTGCTCTAGCATTTTCAATCTGATTCTGCATAGAGCTTCCAAACTCAATCACGCTCCATGCTAATAATGTAGTCGTAAAGGCAAGCGGCAGCCCGAACTTAACGTTGTCTCCGGCATCATAATAGCCGCCAACTAGGTCCACCTGAACAAGATAACAAGAGAGAACAACCAATAATATGGATAAAAGTCAGTGTGAATACAAATTAAAGAACGGAACAAGATTTACGTACAAATCAAAATCATGCTGTTCAATTTTAGTATAAAATTAAATTTGATATACATGATACGAAGAGCCATCTGACAATCCAGAATCTCCCCTCCATGTGAGTCGCTGATTGGAGGGCAATCTCCCAGATCGTTGCCCCTCAAAGAAGAGGATTGATTTTTCAAGAGCGTCATAGTACTCTTGCGAAGTGAATGCGAAGCTTGGTTGAGAAAGTGAACAAAAAGTTAAGAGCAGAAAATGTAACATGAGTGAAAATGTGGTGGCAAAAGCCGCCATGAACTGTGTTTTTGTTTTAGTGATTGGCTTCACTGCTTATAGAACAGAGCGATAGTTTGCAACGTAGAAATTAAATGGGTTGGATTATTTATATAGATGGAGAAGTGGGAAGTTGGATGATTAGTTAACTGGACGTTACATTAATGCTCATTGGTCACGGGATCAACTGCGCCAAATCGGGCTAGCAGAAAGTCCAAGGGTCACAACTGCGTTATCCTCATCATTGGATACTGGAGCAAGAAAAAGCCCTTTTATTACTGCTGTTACGTACTATAACGATTGGCGCAACTTACGCCAGGAAATTGGACTTATACTAGCTAGAAGTTGAAATTCTTCTATGGTTATGGAATAAGAAACAATAATAATTCACTATTTAATTCAAATTTCAAGGCGCAGAAAGTGTTGAGAATTTTGAGCACTATAGAGAAATGTAATTTGTCTTTAGCAACAAATTAAATCACGGACACAGGGAGATAGGAGTCACATGAGCAGCCAACCAACCAAGTTGAAGGCCACGCCCACGAGTGACTAGCAAATATAGCAAAACAGAGAAGGATGGGGAAGGTCATGCAGCAAGAAGGTTTTCAAACTAACATTTTTACGGAATTTTAGAAGGCCATGGAGCCAATCAGAAAACCATAACTTATATCGCGTGATAAGGATGTTCACCCATGGTCAAGGATTTCTGCATTTCTTTCGGTGGGTATAGAAATGCGCCTTTCTTTTATCTTATATTTATTTGCACTGAATATAATAGAGGCGAGAAAGACATGCGGCTTGATTTTGGGCTACTAATCGGACGTCTACCCAATAAGGTTTCTTTAAGTCAATTAACTTCTCCGTGATCTTTGATCCTCGTATGCATGCTGTAATAAATATCCATATTCATTTATATACATATATATTAAGAAAATAATTGAATGAATTTAAAATTAGATAAATTTAAGTATATTTTATAACACTACTCTTATCACATACTCTAATATTTTTTTCATATTTAATCTATTTATTAACTCTCTTTCTTATAAGAGTATTAAGGAAAAAATAATTAATATTATCTATAATTTTTAAAAAGAAATACTCCCTCTATCCTTAAATAATTGTCCAATTTTAAATGTGTATTGCAATTAAGAAAATGATATTGAAAAACATCAAAGTTAGAAAATGATAAAAGTAATTTACTGAATTATACTTATTTCTTTTTAATATTCCAACTTTCTTTTCTCTCTTCCACTATATCCCTCTCCTCCTTCAATAGTATTTAATACTGGTATTATTAAAAATAATTAATTAATGCTACTTAAATTTTTAAAATAGACAATTATTCAAGGACGAAGGGAACACAATAGTAGAAAAATAAAAGTTTATAAATAGACATTTATTAGAGAATGAAGGTTGTAACTATCTTTCATTCTTCAGTTGCTCTAGATTCCTTTGTATTAATTTGTAATGATTGTGTCTACTTTCTACCATATTGACGATGAACAATTTCAAGCAATCCTAGTGCTGGAAGTGAGTAAAGCTCGTGAGATATTTTAAATTCGATTTGTTAATAGTTTAATAACATGGGCTTGTGAGCTCATGAGCCAAACTCGAATTTTACCATATTAAATTCATTAGTTTGTGAGCTAGCTCAATATATGTCTATGTGTGTGGGTATACACACATATAAAATGCATGCATTATGTATTATGTATAATATATATTAGAGTTTAATTTATATGTACTGACACTTAAAATTTTTTTACATTGTCATCAAATCATATATTGTCACATCATCAAAAGTGATTAAATCTCACACCTATTACTTGAAAAGTCATGCAAATGGAATGATTTAATTGGAAAACACAAAAAAAAAGTTTTACTATCAGTGCAAAGAAATTAAAATCTATATATTATGTATTATAGTGTGTTGGCTATGAACTATTAATATAACTTGATGATTTTTGTATCATGTGCAAAGTATGAAAATTATGTTGAAAATAAACTTTGTATTTATAATAAAAATTTTAACTATCAAGCTAAAAAATTCAACCCATATTTAAATAATGAACTAGCTCAAGTTTGGAAAGCTTTTAGCTAACGAACTTGATCTTGAATTTTAGGCTCGATTGTCAATGAGCCAAGAGATTGAGCTTTCACTTCCAGCCCTAAGCAATCATTAGGTTCTAGGTGTGAAAATTAGGGCGTTGCTTTATGTAACGCCTTGATTTTCTTTTTGAGTACAAATGACCAAAATGCCCCTAAAGTCATTTTTACCAATTTGAGGATAGGAACAGGCCTCAAATGGGTCAACTCAATATTTGAAGGGGATTATAACTATGATGTTTGAAATCCAAGGTGAAAATCTCGTTTTCCAAACTTTGGCTCAAATGACCAAAATACCCCCAGCATTTTACGGTAAAGGTGTCATTTGAGCTTAAATCTTTCAGAAAGTTTGGAATGATGTTTTTGAGTGATTTGTCATGGTTAGTTAAAAGGAAAGGTCAGCAGTTTAGTACAAAATTACCATTTTGCCCTAGAACGTGTACAGTGAGCCTAATGATGTGATTAACCAAACCTTAGCAATATTAGGCTCTAATCAAAGATTAATTAATTTTGATAATTAATCTAGAGTCAAAATAATTTATTAAGGTTAATTAGAACCTAAGATTGCTTAGTTAAACTCTAATTTCATTCTTTGATTCAAGATTCCATAGGAATCTTGAATAGTAATTTTTCTCTCCAATTCCTTAAATCAAGGAATTGTGTCTATGATTTAATTTGACTTGAAAAGAGTTTTAATTTGTTAATCTAGCAAGACCACCCCTTAAATCAAGTCTTGACAACCTTAATTGACCATTACCTCATCTAAACACTTTCTTACAAACTCCTAATCAAAACCTTAATCAAAGAAATACCTAAACACATCATTAGACCACAATTACATGAACAATTTCTTTTCCTCCCTTGGCTAAATCTGGCCGAATACATATCCTTGGAAATGTGTCACATGTTGATTTTGTTTCACTCCAAAGACCATGCCTTAAGCCATGCCTTGCCACACCTCCATACCTCCAACCATGCCTTTGAATGACAATCTTTTGAAGATATTTTCCTCCCCATGGCCTTGAGAAACCGTTGGCCACCTCCTCCCTTGGTAGCCCCATTGTTTCAATTTTCTATAAATACCAAGCCTTAGAGAACTTGGTTACACTTTAGATCATTTGCCAAGTTTAAGCTTTCTTGCAATTTTCTCTCTTTTCCTCTCAATTCCTCTTCATCTTGTTCTTCTTCCTCCACCATCAATGAAACCTTTCCATCACCACAAACCACCACAAATAGCCTTGAACAACCACTCCCCCACCTTAAACCACCTCTCAAACACCAAACCTTTCCATTTCCAAGCTTACTCTTTCAAGGAAAATCCATCTTCCTTGTGTTCTTCCCTTGGCCGAATCCTTATCACCATCCAAGAGAAGATTTTGACTCCTCATTTCATCAAGGACCCAAGCTTTCTTTCATCTCTTTCAAGACTTCATTTAGTAGGGGTTTATTTTCAAAGTTTTACTTGCTTTTTTTAAGAAAAGTTCTAGTTTTCTCTTGGTTTTCAAGCTTTTCCTTTTCCTCCTTTCATTTTTGGCCTTAAAGCCTTGAGATGAGAAAAACTTTGGCTTGATGATGAGGTTTCAAGATAATGGTCTTGT
This sequence comes from Dalbergia oliveri, assembly GCA_030441495.1. Classification (NCBI taxonomy): domain Eukaryota; kingdom Viridiplantae; phylum Streptophyta; class Magnoliopsida; order Fabales; family Fabaceae; genus Dalbergia; species Dalbergia oliveri. Next base: position 22,244,990 of record JAMLFY010000003.1, read on the forward strand.
AATGCCATGTGAGAAATCTCTTAAGCTTGAAAAACTTGGTCTTGGACCATACATAGCTTCGGTTTTCCTTTTCTTTTCCTTGTGCAAGATTTTGGTTTTCACTTTCTTTTCTTCCTATGATTTTGGTTTCCATTTCTTTTAGTTGAACAAAGTTTGATAAAAATGTTAAGTAGCTCACTAAAGGTTTTGTTTAAGAAAATTAATCCTATATTTTCAAAGAGCTCTAAGCTTACCCTTGCCAACCTTAAAGTTGGTCGCCATTCTAAGAGTTTACTCTAGATTGAAGCCCATGAGCAATAAAATGAAGAATATGAGTAGTTCTTTTTATGTTTGTTTTGATAAGTGTTGGTGTTTATGTCTTAGTCCATTTTCTTGAGCTTGATGATGAAGTTCAAACCAAGGACTTCTTTGAAGACTTGGTGCTAAGAACTCTAAAGCTCACTTTATGTTGTTAAGATACATATTGGGTTAAGGTTGTGATTTTCCTCTAAAGTCTTGCAAGAACTCTAGTTAAGATAAAACAAACTTGTACTCATGTTTAAGTTTATGCCTTGCATATCATGTTTATTTTTTATGCTATCACTAAGCTCTCAAGAATAAATAAATAAACTTGCATTATCATGTTTAAACTTCCAAGCTTGCATTTCATGTTTATATTTCAAGTCATCACTTAATCTTTAAAGATAATAATGAGGTTGCATCCCATATTTATTTTATGCTCTCACTTTACTTTATAATGAAGAGTAAAATAAAGTGCATAGCATGTTTATATTTATGTCATCACCTAAATACTCTAGAGCTCAAAGACTTGCCCAAGTATCACAAGTAAAGTTTTAGAAAATGGAAGCATTCCAAGAATGCAATTTTGGCCTTGTGATGATAATGATGGACTTGATATGAGTTCATCTAGTCATAAGTGCCCAGCCTATGTCTTGGAATTTTTCTAAGCTTCGGTGAACTTAAAGAATATTATGAACAAGATTTTATATTTTAAATCTATTTCATGGACAAAATGATTTAACTACTGACCTCATCTAAATTTATATGATTTTAATGAGATGAATTGGTTTCTAAAAGAGTTTTGAGTTTCTAAAATTATTCCAAGAGAAAACTAGCAACTTATATACATTTAAATCATGAAATTATGTGGTTATGTGAGCTATATCATTTCGGTTCTGCCTTGTTCCTTTGGCCACTGTATTAATCTGTTTTATGGAGTTAAGATGTGTAAAATTATGTTTGAGTGAAGCAAGGACCGATTTAGGAAGTTAGGAAAGAACAAGTAACTAGAAAGGACTTAAAATGAGAATTCTAGAGCAATTAGACACAAGAATTGTAAATTCTATTCCAGCATAATTGAACTTAAGGAAAATGGTTTATAATTAGTGGATATGTGTAAGAATCCCTAATAATTGATTTAGGAATTGAATATAGAGCCTTAGGCAAAGACGGAACTTAGAAAGGGTCAAAGACGTAGATTCTAAACCCGTTATGCCCAATGTATGTAATGAGGGTTAGTAAGCATAAAAATTAGAGAGAATTACAAGTAGTGATCCCTTAGGTGCATCAAAGGTATATAATGGGTGTTAGGATAACTAGAGCACAAGTTTAAGACCCGTAATGGTCAAAGCATAAGATATTATAAGATAAAAGATATGATGTGAGTAAGTGATCGAGTGAACATATATTTATGATGTATCAAGAGCGTGTGAAAAGTAATAATGTCATGTGCATGAAAGTTTACGTGTTATTATGGTTAATTGATTGGAATGTGAATGGCACGTTATGCTTTTACTTGATATATGGCAAAGTTGCATGTGAGCGAAAGTAAAGAATATGACATAGTTATGGTCTTGCATTCTAAACATGATATGTTTGATGATGTCCTATGATTTCATGCTCATATTGCATCTTCATATGATATGCTAATGTGGAAATGATCCTCTGGACTTCTCGAGGTAAAGGTTGTGTGAGTGATCTAAGAAAGAAATATGATTCCTCCTCTTTTTCCTATGTGAATCTAGTGACGACTAGTTAGGTTTGAGCTCATTCCTAGGCGATCGGTAAGAGGAGTTTTAGAGACCATGTTAAAAATCGCTAGGGACGGTAAGATGGTTGGTTTTCAGAGGCAATGGATGAGGGTGGAAAATTTAAGAAAGGAACTCGAAGAGTTCAATCATGATAAAGTGAAAGACGCATATGCATATGTTTCATTTTTGTTCCATTGGTGCATTTGATTGTGTAATATGTGTTGTTTACATATGCCGTTATGCTCAAGGTAATGCCATGCATACATAAGCGATTTGTTGCATTCATATCATCAAGACTCATGCTAAAAGACACCCACTTCGGAATAAAAGGATTTGAGAAGTTTAAAATTGAATTTTATGCATGCACACCTCTTTCATAATGAAAACCGAAGTGGCTGGGGACGACGACAATGACACTTGTGTTAAAATTGGGAGCCCTACTGAGAATCTTGAATAAGTTTCTCACCCCCCTTTGTTTTTCTTCCGTGTCGTCTCCAGATGGGAATGGTGCAAATCATTCGTGATCTTTCTTGAGGCGCGGTGTAGGAATCACCTCATCTAGTCGGTAGAGGTTAGCGGAAGCATGAAGACTAGTCTAGCCTTGTTAAAGTCATGTTTTGTGTTAGTTAACTTGCTTGATGTGTTTTGTATCTTAAGGTGTCCTTATATTTATAAGGACATTGCTGTTATGTTATAATTATGATATGATACTATAAGTTATGTTGTGACTACTCTATGGTTTATTTATGATTACTATGATGACGTGTATTTGGCTGTTATGTCTTACATATAATAGTCAGTGTCTATGCATACACGCTCGCCTTTTAAGTTTTCAGTTCAAAAGAAAAATTTAGTCATATTTTCCTTATTCGTATTTTAAAAGATAAGTCAAGTTTGAAACTAAGGCGTAACAACTAATAACTAATCGAAATGTGACTGAGCGTATGAGGTTAAAAGTTAGGGTGTTACATTTTGGTATCAGAGAGTTTGATTCTCATGGAGCTTGAGGATTGGACTGACCATGCTCTTTAAAAGCATGATGCGATAATTAAGTCATGTGTAGTACTTTATCGATAGGATAAGCTATAGGATAGAGATACATGACCCCTATATGTGTCGTATGCCTTGGTAACTAGCTCACATCGCATGAAGTATTGAGCTTGATCACCTCAATGTTTGTTGCTTTGTGTGTTTAGGGACCAATGGCACCATGACGACATAATAGGACCCTGACCCTAAGTCAGGACAACGAGACTCTCGAAGCCCTCCGCGAGGTAGCTAGGACCATGAGGCGATGTGCGAGGATGGACTCCAGGTCACCAAGGCGTGTGCAGAGGTTCCCGAGCATGCCTGTTTTGAGAATTTCGCAAAGCCAACCCGCCTTCATTCAAAGGAACCTTGAATCGGACCATGCCGATGAGTGGATCAAGAGCATGGAGAAGATCTTCATGTGATCCCATGCAGGAAGGACAAAAGGTGACTCTTGCCACCTATATGCTGGAAGGTGATGCCAATTTTTGGTGGGTCAATCTTAGAGACTTCTAGAGGCATCGGGTACGAGATCGACTAGGAGTTATTCAAAGCCCACTTCTACAAGAAGTACTTCCAGAAGTAAGAACGCCAAGGATATCGAGTTCATGCAGTTGACTCAAGGAGGCATGAGCATCGCTCAGGACACCGCTAAGTTTGAAGAGCTTATCAAGTTCTCAGGATGTACCAAGGCAACCTAGATGAGTCCTGGAAGTGCATCAAGTACGAATCTGCTAAGCGAGGTTAATATTGCAGTGGCTCACTTGGAGATTAGGGACTTCCCTATCCTAGTCAATAAGTGCCGCATCATTGAGGATGGGCAGAAGAATTGAGCACATCAAAGGCTGAGAATTTTGCTAAGAAGTTGGCATCGCAAGCTCCAAGCTTCAAGCCTCGGTCTAGGCCACAGTTAGGTCGCAAGATCCTAAGAGGGATTTTCGTCATGAGGGCCGAATGACCTAAGTAAAGAGGCACTTCAATGGGACCTTGGTCGCCCATCCAAAGTGTGGAAAAAATCATGGTAACTGTCCCTGTTAGCGGGCCAAAAATGTGTTTCAGATGTGGCAAGCCTGGCCACATGGTTCGAGATTGCAACGTGAAACCCCCAGAGTTGGATGCCATTTCTAGACCTCAACACCAAGGACGAGTGTTCGCGGTCAATGCCGAAGATACCTCCCGTTCTCACCCTCAAGGTAAGTGTGCGCTAGATGGTAGTATTCTGTTTATGCTCCTTGATTATGGTTCCATGCGTTGGTTGGTAGCTTGTCATGGTGGGAAAGCCTCGCGAACCCTTCGTATATGCCCCTTTAAACTTTGGTAACCATACACGTGTAACGAATTTCGAGAGTGAAATTCTTTTTAAGGAGGGGAGTAATGTAACGCCATTTTTCTATTTGAGTACAAATGACCAAAATGCCCCTAAGGTCATTTTTAGGGTTTAGGATAGGACCCGACAGTCCTTGAATGGGTCAACTCAATGTTTGAAGGGGATTATAACGTTGATGTTTGAAATCTGAGGTGAAAATCTCGTTTTGAACTTCGGCTCAAATGACCAAAATACCCTGCGTTTTACGCAAGTAAAGGTGCCGTTTGAGCCTGAAACTTTTCCAGAAAGTTCATAATGATGTTTTTGAGTGATTTGTGATGGTTAGTCAGGCTCTAGAGGTCAGATTTTAGTGTAAAATTACCATTTTACCCCTAAAATAGTGTACAACGAGCCTAATGATGTGATTAATCAAACCTAAGCAATATTAGGCTCTAATCGAAGATAATTAATTTCGATAATTAATCTAGAGTCAAAATAATTTATTAAGGTTAATTAGAACCTAAGATTGCTTATTAAACTCTAATTTCATTCTTTGATTCAAGATTCCTTGAAATCTTGAATAGTAATTGTTCTCTCCAATTCCTTAAATCAAGGAATTGTGTCTATGATTTAATTTGACTTGAAAAGAGTTTTAATTTGTTAATCTAGTAAGACCACCCCTAAATCAAGTCTTGACAACCTTAATTGACCATTACCTCACCTAATACAAACTTCTAATCAAAACCTTAATCAAAGAAACACCTAAACACATCATTAAACCACAATTACATGAACAATTTCTTTTCCTCCCTTGGCTATAAATCTGCTGAATACATACCCTTGGAAATGTGTCACATGTTGATTTTGTTTCACTCCAAAGACCATGCCTTAAGCCATGCCTTGCCCATACCTAGCCATATCTCCAACCATGCCTTTGAATGACAAGCTTTTGAAGATATTTTCCTCCCCATGGCCTTGAGAACTCGGCCTCCTCCTCCCTTGGCAGCCCCATTGTTTCAATTTTCCATAAATACCAAGCCTTAGAGAACTTAGTTACACTTTAGATTATTTGCCAAGTTTAAGCTTTCTTGCAATTTTCTCTCTTTTCCTCTCAATTCTTCTTCATCTTGTTCTTCTTCCTCCACCATCAATGAAACCTTTCCACCACCATAAACCAACACAAACACCCTTGAACAACCACTCCCCCACCTCAAAGCACCTCTCAAACACCAAACCTTTCCATTTCCAAGCTTACTCTTTCAAGGAAAATCCATCTTCCTTGTGTTCTTCCTTGGCCGAATCCTTATCACCATCCAAGAGAAGATTTTGTCTTCTCATCTCATCAAGGATCCAAGCTTTCTTTCATCTCTTTCAAGACTTCATTTGGTAGGGATTTATTTTCAAAGTTTTACTTGCTTTCTTTAAGAAAAGTTCTAGTTTTCTCTTGGTTTTCAAGCTTTTCCTTTTCCTCCTTTCATTTTTGGCCTTAGAGCCTTGAGATGAGAAAAACTTTGGCTTGATGATGAGGTTTCAAGATAATGGTCTTGTGATGCCATGTGAGAAATCTCTAAAGCTTGAAAAACTTGGTCTTGGACCATACATAGCTTGATTTTTCCTTTTTTTTTCCTTGCGCAAGATTTTGGTTTTCACTTTCTTTTCTTCCTATGATTTTGGTTTCCATTTCTTTTAGTTGAACAAAGTTTGATAAAAATTTTAAGTAGCTCACTAAAGGTTTTGTTTAAGAAAATTAATCCTCTATTTTCAAAGAGCTCTAAGCTTACCCTTGCCAACCTTAAAGTTGGTCGGCCATTTTAAGAGATTACTCTAGATTGAAGCCCAGAGCAATAAAATGAAGAATATGAGTAGTTCTTTTTATGTTTGTTTTCATAAGTGTTGATGTTTATGTCTTAGTCCATTTTCTTGAGCTTGATGATGAAGTTCAAACCAAGGACTTCTTTGAAGACTTGGTGCTAAGAACTCTAAAGCTCACTTTATGTTGTTAAGATACATATTAGGTTAAGGTTGTGATATTCCTCTAAAGTCTTGCAAGAGCTCTAGTTAAGATAAAACAAACTTGCACTCATGTTTAAGTTTATGCCTTGCATATCATGTTTATTTTTGATGCTATCACTAAGCTCTCAAGAATAAATAAATAAACTTGCATTATCATGTATAAACTTCCAAGCTTGCATTTCATGTTTATATTTCAAGTCATCACTTAATCTTTAAAGATAATAATGAGGTTGCATCCATATTTATTTTATTCTCTCATTTTACTTTATAATGAAGAGTAAAATAAAGTGCATAGCATGTTTATGTTTATGTCATCACCTAAATACTCTAGAGCTCAAAGACTTGCCCAAGTATCACAAGTAAAGTTTTAGAAAATGGAAGCATTCCAAGAATGCAATTTTGGCCTTGTGATGATAATGATGGACTTGATATGAGTTCATCTAATCATAAGTGTCCAAGCCTATGTCTTGGAATTTTTCTAAGTTTAGGTGAACTTAAAGAATATTATGAACAAAATTTTATGTTTTAAATCTATTTCATGAACAAAGTGATTTAGCTACTGACCTCACCTAAATTTATATGATTTTAATGATACGAATTGGTTTCTAAAAGAGTTTTGAGTTCCTAAAATTATTCCAAGAGAAAACTAGCAACTTATATGCATTTAAATCATGAAATTATGTGGTTATGTGAGCTATATCATTTTGATTCTGCCTTGTTCCTTTGGCCACTATATTAAATCTGTTTTATGGAGTTAAGATGTGTAAAATTATGTTTGAGTGAAGCAAGGACAGATTTAGGGAAGTTAGGGAAAAACAAGTAACTAGAAAGGATTTAAAAAGAGAATTCTAGAGCAATTATGTTCCAGCATAATTGAACTTATGGAAAATGGTTTATAATTAGTGGATATGTGTAGGAATCCCTAAAAATTGATTTAGGAATTGAATATAGAGCCGTAGGTGAAGACGGAACTTAGAAAGGGTTAAAGACGTAGATTCTAGAACCCATTATGCCCAATGTATGTAATGAGGGTTAGTAAGAATAAAAATTAGAGAGAATTATAAGTAGTGATCCCTTAGGTGCATCAAAGGTATATAATAGGCATTAGGATAACTGAGCACAAGTTTAAAACCCGTAAGGGTCAAAGCATAATATATTATAAGATAGGAGATATGATGTGAGTAAGTGATCGAGTGAACATATATTTATGATGTATCAAGAGTGTGTGAAAAGTAATAATGTCATGTGCATGAAAGTTTATGTGTTATTATGGTTAATTGATTGGAATGCGAATGGCACGTTATGCTTTTACTTGATATATGGCAAAGTTACATGTGAGCGAAAGTAAAGAATATGACATAGTTATGGTTTTGCATTCTAAACATGATATGTTTGATGATGTCCTATGATTTCATGCTCATATTGCATCTTCAAATGATATGCTAATGTGGAAATGATCCTAGGACTTCCTGAGTTAAAGGTTGTGTGAGGTGATCCAAGAAAGAGATATGATTCCTCCCTTTTCCCCATGTGAATCTAGTGATGACTAGTTAGGTTTGAGTTCATTCCTAGGCAATCGTAAGGAGGAGTTTTGGAGGCCATGTTAAAAATCGCAGGGACGGTGAGATGGTTGGTTTTCAGAGGCAATGTATAAGGGTGGAAAAGTTAAGAAAGAACTCGAAGAGTTCAATTATGATAAAGTGAAAGACGCATATGCACATGTTTCATTTTTGTTCCATTGGTGCATTTGATTGTGTAATATGTGTTGTTTACATATGCCGTTATGCTCAAGGTAATGCCATGCATACATAAGCTATTTGTTGCATTCATACCATCAAGACTCATGCTAAAAAACACCCACTTCAGAATAAAAGGATTTGACAAGTTTAAAATTGAATTTTATGCATGCACACCTATTTCATAATGAAAACCGAAGTGGTTGGGACGACGACGATGACACTTGTGTTAAAGTTGGGAAGCCCTCCTGAGAATCTTGAATAAGTTTCTCAGCCCCCCTTTGTTTTTCTTCCGTGTTGTCTCCAGATGGGAATGATGCGGATTATTCGTGATATTTCTTGAGGCGCGGGTGTAGGAATCACCTCATCTAGTCGGTCAGAGGTAAGGCGGAAGCGTGAAAACTAGTATAGCCTTGTTAAAGTCATGTTTTGTGTTAGTTAACTTGCTTGATGTGTTTTGTTTCTTAAGGTGTCCTTATATTTATAAGGACATCGCTGTATGTTATAATTATGATATGATACTATAAGTTATGTTGTGACTACTCTATGGTTCATTTATGATTACTATGATGACGTGTATTTGGTTATGTCTTACATATAATAGTCGGTGTCTATGCGTACGCGCGGCTCGCATTTGAAGTTTTGAGTTCAAAAGAAAAATTTAGTCATATTTTCCTTACTCGTATTTTAAAAGATAAGTCAAGTTCTGAAACTAAGACGTAACAACTAATAAACTAATCGAAATGCAACTCGAGTGTATAAGGTTAAAAGTTAGGGTGTTACACTTTATGTGCATGTGGCTATTATCTTTTATGTAGCTTGTGAAATATATTTATAAGTTTAATATATTTAATTTAAATAATTAATTAATATGAAACAGTCATTAACCATTTCCATTGTAACATTTACAACATTACAAGCCTTTTGTTTGTGAAGGCTGCATGGAAAACTAATTTGGAACCATGGATAAGTGTGTTGGTTCACATACAATGCCTTTGATGGCACCAAATGAGTCATGCTTTCATAAACAATTGTGACTATTCACAAACGTTGCAATTTTGAAGCTTGACTCAATTCAAGCATGAACATGCATGCTTAAGCATTGTGTTTCATGAGTCATGGCTTTAGAATTCTATATAGCACCTCTTGGTTTAAAAGACATGACTTTTAAGTGGAGAATTGTAGGAAAAATTATGTAAAGATGTGATTGTTCATTTGCATCTAATTATGAACTATAAATAATCCCCATTATTGAACAAGTTTCATACTTTTTACTTTGTGTAATATGTGAGTTTGAGTGTTCTTAAATTTCAAGTTCAAGAAAGGAAATTTCTTGTTATTGCTAGATAATAAATTTAAAGGTTTCATTGTGTCTTGGGAGAGTATTGTCAACCCATAACATGTGGGGGCGAATGTCTCTAAGATAGCGATTGATTTTGTACCTTGAAACCACAATATTCAAATTCTTGTTCATCATCTTCTACACAATTTTCCTAACAATTTTAGAGAGATATTTGAAAATGACTTAAGATCATAATACTACTTTCAAGGTCATGAATCAAGAGTTTGTCAAACTAGATCGATTTGATAGGACAAACTTCAATTGATGGAAAGATAAAATGATGTTTCTTCTTCGGTACTAAATCTTGCTTTTGTGCTTGATCCAAATGCCACACTAATCCCCAATGCTGCTGAAAATACAACCAATGAAGAAAAGGAAAGGATTTCCTAATTGAAGAAAAAACATGATGAGGACATTTTTGCATGTCGAGGACACATTTTCAACACCTTGTCAGATGGACTATATGATCTCTACATGTCAATTCAATTACCATTGGAGATTTGGAAGTCTTTAGAAGAAAAATACAATAATGAGCAACAAGCTAGGTACGGATAAATTTATCATGTTAAAGTACTTTGAGTTTAGTGTGGTTGATAATGTGCCTATCATGGATCAAGTTCATGAGTTATAAATTCTTGTAAGTGGACTTTGTGATCTACAAGTAATGGTTCCTAAATCATTACAAGTTGGAGCAATTATTTCAAAATTGCCTTCGTCTTGGAATGATTATAGGAAAAAACTCCTACATCTTGGAGAAGACTTCTCTATTGAAAGATTACTAAGGCATTTACATATAGAAGAAGAAACTTGAAAAACATGATGTTGTGTATCTTTCTCAAAGTTCTAAGGTGAACCATATTGGAGAAGTGAATGTCAATAAAGGTAAAAGAAAGAAATCCTTTGTGGATGCCAAGCAAGATAAAAGAGACAAAGCAAATACTACCATTGCCATAAGAAAGGGCATTATATCAAGGATTGTCGACTTCTGAAAAAGGTAATCACTCAAAAGAAGCATCAAGCTCTAAGACCAACGTAGTGGAAGAAAGGGACTTGGTTGCTATGATAACCAAGGGAGTTCAATGCATATACATTGAAGATCCTATGAGTGGTAGCTAGATTCTAGTGCTCCTGTTCATATTGGCAATAATCGCAATCAATTCAAGACATATGAAGACGTGAACAACCGAGATGTGTTAATGGGAAATGACAATTCGGCCAAAGTGTATAGTCAAGGAATAGTAGAATTGAACTTTACATCAGGAAATAAGTTAAACTTGGTTAATGTACTTCATGTTCCAGATATAAGGAAGACTTTGTCTCTACTAGTCTCTTATGTAAAAGAGATTCAAAATTGTGATGGAATCCGATAAGATTATCTTGCTCAAGAATGATATGTATGTAAGATTATCTTTGTATGTTGTTGATTCTTGTGATTTATATCATAGTAGACTAGCACATTTAAATTAGAAGTCAATTGAATATATGCAAGTGCTATAGGAAGTTTAATGTATACAATACATTGCACTAACCATATAGCATTTGTTGTGTGCAAGCTATCAAGATTTATAAGAAAACCATATAATCAACATTGGAAAGCTATAACAAGAATTCTTGGTTATCTCAAGAAAACTATAAACTTGGGATTACATTATAGTAATTATCCTACTTTATTAGAAGGTTATTCGACCCTAGTTGGATAAAAAATCTAAGTGATAATAAATCCACTTTAGGATGGATTTTCACCATAGGTGGTGGAGCAATAAGTTGGTATTTCACATTCTACTATGGAGGCTGATTTTATAGCTTTATCAACCACTGGCAAAGAGGAATGACTTAGGAATTTGTTATATGATATAGAGTTATGACCACAACCAATGATTGCAATTTTTATTTTTTGTGATAGTGAATCAACCATGTCTCAAGCACATAATAAGGTTTATAATGGAAAGTCTATACATATAAACTTGAGAAATGAGTATGTAAGGCAATTAATAGGAGATGGTATAATCACCATCACATATATAAAATCCCAAGGGAATTTAGCATACCTACTAACTAAAGGTTTGTCAAGGGATAAAGTCAAATAGACTCCTGTTAAAATGGGATTAAAACCTATAATTGTTAAATGATGGAAACCCAACCTTATTCTAGTAGAACACTAGTTTCAAGGTTTAATGGGTAATAACAAATTATTTAACAACTGGAGCACTAAGATATAGGATTTAGTGCCATATATATAAAATTATGAGGGTTAGTTAAAACTCTTAATGGATTGATAATATTATTTATCAAAGGATTCCACCTATGTGAATATAGGAGTAGTGTTACTTCGGTCAAGAATTTTTGAAGTTTTATTCTCATAGATATTCATGAAACCAGGGTGAACACAGGGCCATAAAAGTGCTTAAAATTAACAAATTCTTGAACTTGATAGGAAATATAATTTATCTATGTTAATTTTCGATACTAACTAGAGAGTATAGGTTTAATCAATTAAACACCTATTACTCTGTTAAAACCTTTAAAGTTTACACTAAAGAAATATTTAATCCTTGTGATATATTCTTTATGCATAAATTTGTATAATTTTTAAACTTGTAAAATAGTGGGGGATTGAAATATATTTACAAGTTTAATATGTTTAATTTAAATACTTAATTAACATGAAACGGTCATTAACCATTTCCATTGCAATGTCTACAACATTCAGGCCTTTGTTTGTGAAGGCTATATAGAAAACTAATTTGGAACCATGGATGAGTGTGTTGGTTCACGTACAATGCCTTTGATGGCACCAAATGACTCATGCTTTCATAAATAATTGTGACTATTCACAAACGTTCAAGTTTTGAAGCTTGACTCAATTCAAGCATCAACATGCATGCTTAAGCATTGCGTTTCATGAGTCATGGATTTAGAATTCTGTACAACACCTCTTGGTTTAAAAGACGTGACTTTTAAGTGAAGATTTGGACCAAAAATTATGTAAAGATGTGATTGTTCATTTGCATCTAATTATCAACTATAAATAATCCTCATTATTGAACAAGTTTCGTACTTTTACTTTGTGTAATGTGAGTTTGAGTGTTCTTAAATTTCAAGTTCAAGAAAGGAAATTTCTTGTTATTGCTAGATAAGAAATTTAAAGGTTTCATTGTATCATAGGAGTGTATCGTCATCAACCCATAGCAACTACGTGTGGGGGCGAATATCTCTGTAAAGATAGCGATTGATTTCGTGCCTTCAAACCACAATATTCAAATTCTTGTTCATCATCTTCTACACAATTTTCCTAATAGCTAGCACTCCATACATTTAATTTCAAGCATTCTCTATTTCTGGATCCTAGAATTTGTGATACGCCGCTAAAAATGTTAATTATATATCCAGGAATGGGTGTCTTGGATGTATAAACAATATTGTTGTTAAGAATACACTACACACTTATAATCATTCTATTCTTTTCCTAATGACAATAATTTCCACTCAAATTATATTATGAATTATAAATAAATCTAAAATAAAAATAATATTTATGTCATATAAAAAGTACTTTGAAAAGATATTTGATTAAGGTTCTAGCATGCCCTAACCCGTTAGTAACTTGTCTGGGAGTTAAAAATAAATTGCATTTGTTTCAATACTTTCAATGAATTAAATTTTTAAAAATAATTTAAAAAAATGAATAAATTTTTAACTTAAAAATTACATATTTCATATAAACATTAGAAAATTTAATTTACATAATTTACATACAAATTCAAATATAATAGTTTAATAACATAAATCAACAGACCAAATTAATGAATTATTAACAAATCTACGTTGCATTTTATATCCATAATAGGCTAATAAGTTGTAACGCCTCGAATTTATCCTTTTGAGTACAAATGACCAAAATGCCCTGAGGTCATTTTTACAGGAATTTGAGGACAATAAACCAGGCAATCCTCGAATGGGTCAACTCGATGTTTAAAAGGGGATTATATTGTTATGAATGATATCAGAGGTGAAAATCTCATTTTCTGAACTTTCGGCTCAAATGACCAAAATACCTCTCCTGTCTACACGGGTAAAAGGTGCCGTTTGAGCCAAAATTTCCAGAAAGTTTAGAATGATGTTTTAAGTAATGTTTGATGTTTAGTTGGGCCCAGAAGGTCCCCAGTTTAGTGCAAAATTACCATTTTGCCTCTAGAGTGTACAGTGAGCTTAATTATGCAATTAAGCAAACCTAAGCAATATTAGGCTCTAATCGAAGATTAATTTATTTCGATAATTAATCTAGAGTCAAAATGATTTGTTAAGGTTAATTAGAACCTAAGATTGCTTAGATAAACTCTAATTGCATTCTTTAATTCAAGATTCCTAGTCATGGAATCTTGAATAGTGTTTCTCTCTCCAATTCTTTAAATTAAGGAATTGTGTCATACCTCATTTGACTAAGAAAATGAATTTAATTTGTTAATCTAGTATGACCACTCCCTAATCAAGTCTTGACCTTCATAATTACCCAATTATCTCACCTAACTTACAAACTCCTAATCAAAACCTTAATAAAAGAAACACTTAAACACATCCTTAAACCACAATTACATGAACAAAATCCCTTCCCCTTGGCTGATGTGTTGGCCGAAATCTCCCCCTAAAATGGTGCCACATGTTGATTTTTGTTGCACTTCAAGCCCATGCCTTAAGCCATACCTAAACCCATACCTCACCATACCTTGCCCATGCTCTCCACCATACCAATCAAAGAGATATTTCTTCTCTCTTCCCTCCTCAAATGGCCGGTTCCTCCTCCCTCCTCTAGGCCATCCATGAGCTCTCAAATCCTCTATAAATACACTAGCTTGAAAGCTCTTTGAATGTTTACACACTTGAGCAAACTTCCAACTTTCTTCCCAAACACAAAGAGCTCTTTTCCTCTTCTCCTTGGCAAGTTTTCCAGCAAGATTCCAGAGGGATTTCCTTCTCTTTTCCTCTCAAGAAACAAAGCTTTCCTTCCTCTCTTCAAGACTTCTCTAGGTAGGGGTTTTGTTTTAATGTTTTGGCTTGTGTTCTTAAGAAAAATTCTAGCTTTCTCTTGGTTTCAAACTCTTTTCCCTCTTTCTTTTCTTTTCGGCCAAGAGGCCTTTTTATTAAGAGAATATGAGCTTGATGATGAGGTTTCAAGATAATGACTTGTTATTGTCATGTGAGAAACCTCTAAAGCTTGAAATAACTTGGTCTTGGACCATACATGCTTGTGTTTCTTTCTTTTCCTTGGTTTTATTTTTTCGGTTTCCTTTCCTTTTATTTGAACAAAGTTTGTAAAATATGTCAAGTAGATCACAAAAGTTTTGTTAAAAAAATTAATCCTAAGATTTCAAAAGCTCTAAGCTTACCCTTGCCAACCTTAAAGTTGGTCGGCCATTCTAAGAGTTTACTCTAGATTGAAGCCCATGAGCAATAAAATAAAGAATATGAGTAGTTCTATTTATGTTTGTTTTGTTAAAGTGTTGGTGTTTTGGTTTTAATCCATTTCTTGAGCTTGATGATGAAGTTCAAACCAAAGACTTCTTTGAAGACTTAGTGTTAAGAACTCTAAAGCTCATCTTATTGTTAACATACATGTTGGGGTTAAGGCCATTGATGTTCCTCTAAGTCTTGTAGGAGCTCTAGTTAAGATAAAACAAGTTGCATTCATGTTTAAGATTATGTCTTGCATCTCATGTTTATTTTGATGCCATCACTAATTTCACAAAGATAAATGAATGAACTTGCATTACCATATTTAAATTCCCAAGCTTGCATTTCATGTTTAAATTTTAAGTCATCACTTAATCCTTGAAGATAATAATGAGGTTGCATCTCATATTTATTTTATGCTCTCACTTTACTTTGTAATGAAGAGTAAAATGGAGTGCATAGCATGTTTAAGATTATGTTATCACCTAAATACCCTAGAGCTCAAAGACTTGCCCTAAGTACCTTCAATGGGGATCTCTAATAAAAAGAGATGGATGTGTTTTAGTATGATTCAATGATGGTTTGATTTTGTAAATGTATGGATGATTTCAGGAAAATGTTGGAAAACTATTTTATGAGGTCTCAAGGTGTTTAAATAGTTTGGAATGTGTAAAAATCATGTTTTCTCAAATTTAGAGGTTTTTTAATCGATTACTAGCTTATGTAATCGATTACCAAGTTTTGAAGGACTTTTGGTTCTGGTAATTGATTACCATAGACAATGTAATCGATTACCAAGGCTTTCATGCCTAGATTCTGTCCTTAAAACTCTGTAATCGATTACTGTTAGTGTAATCGATTACTCAAATGTTCTTTGTTTTAGGAAAAGATTTAACCCTAAGTAATCGATTACCATTGTATGTAATCGATTACTGGTTGTTTTTAAACCCAGAATAAATTTAGCTCCTGGTAATCGATTACAGGTATATGTAATGATTACCAGAACATTTTTGCTCCTGAAATGTCCCAAGAGAAAACTAGCAATCGTGTGCACTCATAACATGAGTTTATGTGATTATGTGTGATGAACATTTTTTTTTAGTGTTGTCTTATCCTTGGCCACTGTATGAATTCTGTTTGAGGAGTTGGAATGCGTAATGTTATGCTTGAGCGAAGTGAGGAACGTTTTAGAGGATTGGAAAGACTAAACAAATAAGAAGAAATTAGAACTAGAATCTTAAAGTGCTTAGACACAAGAATAAAACTTCTGTTCAGCATAATTGAGCTTAAGAAAAGTGGTTCATAACTAGTGATTATGCCTAGGAGTTGAACATAGAATCTTAGGAGAAGATAGAACTTAAAAAAAAAAAAAGCTTAAGGCATAGATTCTAGAATTCCCATAGTTGAATAAATAATCTTGATGGATAATCTATATAATGCGGTTGGATGAATTAGTGAGCATAATGTTAGAAGAAATATTAAGGATAAACCCCCTAGATATGATAAAGACTTGCAATGGGTGATAAGATTACTAGAAAAGAATTCAAGACCCGTAAGGGTCAAAGCATAAGGCACCATGAGATAGGAGGTGTGATGTGAGCATAAGACGAGAGAGTATATTCTTAATGACGTGAATATGATTACATTTCAAGTATGAAACCTTATGTGAATAATTGATATGTTGATATGATGAAGTGTTGTGCCAAGTATTTAAGATGCATGAGTTTCGAAATATGAAATGAGATTGAGAAATATGCTCATGTGAACTAGAAAGTTATTCATTTGAGAAAGTTCCATGAAAATGATGCATGTGATTGAGATTATGTGGCATGACTCAAATTTGAGGAAATTCGAAGAGTAGTGTTATGCCGAATTTCCATCAAATTTGAGACATAAGAAAGTTTTGAGAGATATGATGTTTAAGGTGACACACAGAGACGTACTTCCTGCTTGATGAGAGAAGGTAAAACGTGAGGGTATAGACATTAGCCTGTCAAAGCGGACAAAGTTGCTGGTTTTAACCAGTCGATGCATTTGAAGAAGGAAAAAGTCCCATGATGGGTGATCCTTAGGCCCCTACCGTACTCTGGGAGTCGGGATTATGATGATTATGATTATGATTATGTTTATGATTCGCTTATCAAGAGGATAAGTAAGAACTAGTGACGACTAGTTAAGGTATGAGCTCATAGCCTAGTTTAAGGGGCGCGTTACTATTATGTTTGGTGTAAATGAAGGAATGATGTTCAAAGAAAAGTTTTATGCCACTTAAATGTTGATTGATTATTGTTTGGTTTGCCTAAAGACTGCCATGCATCCATGAACTATTATGTTGCATACATGCATTAAGATTCATTATAAAAGACATGGACCTTGGATAAATATCTTTTGTGAAAACTTCATAATGAACCTATACATGCTTAACCTTTTCATAATAAACCCAAGGTTCCTGGGACGTAAACGATGACACTAGGATAAAGGATTTCCCTCCTGAGATTCTTAGCAAGATTCTCCCCTCTCTCTGTTTCTCTTTCATTACGTCTTCAGACATCGATGGTATCGTTCGTGATCTTCATTGACCCGCCCACTTGGGAGGTTCATTATGACCCAGAGCATCAGTCCTACCACTTCAAGGGTCAATGTGAGGTGCACGTTTTGTATACGTGGAAAGCCCGTTGCTTTCCCCGTTCCAACTATCATTTGATCTGACTTCACCTTTGGCAACGACCTGATCTTGAGAGGACGCGACCAGAGACGGGCGGACCCATCGTGCCCGTCCTTCCTCATCGGCAGCACGGATACCCAGAGTATGTTCCCGTCCTCGGACAAAGGCCGATCCTCGGAGGGCTTTTCCCTCCATTCCTTATGAATCTCGGTGGAGGTGGCGGGAGAGACACGGTCACCGCGGAGCATGCGAGGCGCGTTCGACGGCCGGAGAGGCGACCACGTCGCGGAGGCCACGCTTCCCCTCGATTCCCATGCCTAGATCTCCGCTTCGTTGGGCTCCATTCGAAGCCCCATGTCGCGGGTTATATCTCCCATCTAGGATGGACGTCATCATAGGCATGGAGTGTGAGGGTA
This sequence comes from Dalbergia oliveri, assembly GCA_030441495.1. NCBI lineage: Eukaryota > Viridiplantae > Streptophyta > Magnoliopsida > Fabales > Fabaceae > Dalbergia > Dalbergia oliveri. Next base: position 22,262,975 of record JAMLFY010000003.1, read on the forward strand.
GTGATAGTTGAGTGTTTATCTTTGGGGATTCACCATGTACTTGCCTTTATTTTCCCTTGTTAATGTATTTAAGTTTCTATGTCCTGCAAGCTCTGCCCACTCATATGGGTAAGACTTTATGCTTCGCTTATATTTCTGTAGTGATGTACTAAACTATGTTAATTAATGTTATGAGGAATGTTTTCATGATTGATGTGTTCTTTATGGCTTTTGAATCGTATGATTTATTCTTCCGCTTCACGCTCAATTTATGTCATGCGCAAATGGCTCGCACTTTGTTTTACATGTTTCATTTCAAAAAAAAATTTTACTTGTATTTTTCTGCTAAGTTATTTCTAAAAGAGTTTTAAAGGAAGTAATAACTAATAATTAATCTTGATACGTCCTAGGCGTATCGGGTTAAATATTAAGGTGTTACATAAGTTGTTTAAAACTTGACCACAATAAATTTTTGAAAAAAAAGTCCACAAATTAAAAAGAAAAATATTCAAAGAAGAAATAAATTATCTAATCCACAAGTCAAGTCCACCCAACTTGCCTTAGCTCACAGTTAGTATTCAACGTAACTCACCATTTTCCAGATTACGCAGGTCAATCCTAATAAGTGTCCACAAGGTAGCTAGTGTTAGCTTTAGAATCCTTAAGTGTGTGTTTGGATAGAGTATTGTTAAAATATAAGGAAATTTAAAATACTAGGAAATTAAAATGAATTAAGTTCCTTCAATTTTTAAAGCTTTTGTTTGGATAGATAATTACATTCTCTTCATTTCTAAAATACTTTGTTTGGGTGAGGTAATTACATTACCTGGATTTTAACATATTATATTTGAAAAATATAATGTATTTTTAAAAAATAATTTTTTTTAATAATAAAAATTCAACCAATCGACAATCAATTATAATGAGTTCATATTTCATAAATTATCTTAAATTTCATTCACAAAATATTTTAAATTTGAAATATAAAATTTAATTGTTATATAAATAAAATGGAATGATACATAAATATAACATCATGTAATATAAATTGAACATTAAAAAATTTAAAATATAACAAAATAAATAAAAAATAATATTAAAAAACTTATAAATATAAAAAATTACAATAGAATATAATAAAAGTGAGACTTACCAAACTAAAAAAAATTATACTTATAATGTAAGGATTTCCAAAATTTTCTTATAGATGGAAATTAAAATCCTCTATTTTAGGTAGATAAAATCTCTTTTTAAAATCTCTTGAATTCTGTAATTTTTTCTAATTGTATATCCAAACAAGATATTTTATCATGATAAATTTTAAATCCTTCTAAAAATTACATTCCTTCCTATAATTGCTCCATCCAACGCACACTAAGAAAGCTACTATAACTTAAGTTTTGAATGATAAAAAAGTAAATTTTATTAAAATATTTTGAAGAAAGAATTAATTTTTTACATGAGTTTTTCAAGTGTAATATAGGAACTTTCATATCATATGCAATTAATTTTGCAATATATTTCATACTATCATGATTTAACATGATATAAAACTCATTAAAAAAGTTTTAAGTTTAAAGTATGAAAAATAGCTCAAAAAAGTGAATTATAGTATGTGAGATACTTAAAAAGTAGATTGAAGCATTATAAAGTGTATCTAGGACATTAGAAACTATTCCAATACATCAAAAAGTGACACAACAAGATCAAAATGTGGTTATTCATGATGAAATTATGCACACCTCCATGAAATTCATTCGTGTTCACTATATGAAGAATCCAACATTCTTTGGAGATCTATATTTACCTCAGAAAGAAATTCTTTGTGAGGAAAGAGCTCAAAAAGTAAAGAAGCATCATCAGAAACTACATGAACTCATCAGAAATTGAAGACCTTTAAGTTTAAAAGAAAACATTGTAACGCAGGGGAGGCAGGAAGTGATCGCGGTGCGGAGGCACGGACAAGGAGCGGCTTCTACCTGCAAGTGGAAGGGTACATGAATGAATCGATTACACACCAAATGAGAGGGATCCTGAGTCTATATAGGTATGGGACTATATAGTTAAGGAAGGCTTATATGAATTAATTGGTACTACCTATGCCACAAAGATGCATCTTCTTTTCGGTACCTATCACGAAAGAACTCCACAATTAAGCATTCTTGACTTGGGGTAATTTTGGGATGGGTGACCTCCTGGAAAGTTTCCAGGAAGTGTGTGAGTGAGGACAAAGCATGAAAAGACCGTGTTGGTTTGCGAGGAAGTCGTTAATCCATAAAATCAGGGGATGTTACAAAATGAAGGAGATGAAATCAAGGGGCAACAATTTCATTCAAAATTTCAAGTATAAGAGCAATATCCTTTCAAGATGGAAGAAACTTTTTTGCACTCAATCAAATTTGCTTTATACTTTTTGAAGCCAGTTTTTCATCTATTTTCAGTTTTTGAAATCTAAATTCTTCTTTCTAGGATTTATTAGCTAACATTCTATTGTAAGAAATTAGATAAAAAAATCTCTCAAGTTTTTCTTACTTCATATACACATCTTAGGAAACTTGAGTAAATATTTGACTTAAACACCAAAACCTTCATCATTATTGTACCTTGATCCAGTAGTGATAATTTGATATAGCTTGGAGAGGCTAGAAGAAAAAGTACTTATGAGTGAGGGTCGATTGTAATGATTGCTTGTAACACCCCTTAATCAAGTGTTACATTTAGGTTATAACACGACAATTAAGAGTGTAGTATCGTATCATTTTCATAAGCCATATATTAATTGATTCATTTTTCTAAATTCTCTATTAAGTAAAATATTTCTTGATCATATTAATATAGTATGAAACATTAGTGTTAGGTGACATATAGTTAAAATCTTTAGGATTAATAAAAAATAATGTATAAAAAAGTATCATTAGATTTCTCAAAGTACTAAGACCATCAATAAATTTATTTATATACAACTAGGAAATCATGCTATCCCAGTACACATATACAATATATAGTCATCCAGGATGTCATAGTGCATAGACCAAAATAGTGCAGGAAGGCCAAAGTACATAAAGTACAAATACATAAACTCTCTAAAATAAAACCCATAAAAAATATACATAAAAAAAGGTCTGATTAGATATGCTAGCCAACAAGTGATACTATGATACTAATCCTAACATAGTGAGGTTAAGCTCAGCTCATGAGTGTTATGGAAACTCTCTAATGAAAGCTATTTGCCCTTGTAATGATGGCGTCACCTCATGGAGGGAATTAGAACTAGTAGCCGGGTCATCGTTAGAAGAGGAAGGTTGTTCCTACCAGTAGGAACAGGAGAGGAACTACATCTACGTAATGGCACAAGTGTAGGTAGAGGCTAGATAATCATCGGATAAGCCATGTATAATGGCACTCTATGAACGGGAACTTGGATCAAAAGTTGACTAAGAATTGAGCTAACAAACGGGCAGTGGAAGAAAATATATACACATATGGGAATGTCCTAATGCAAATAATGAATCTAAAACAAGGTCATAATGTCATTAGGTGTGGGCCTCAAGGAAAAAGGAGGGAATGCCATCTCCAAAATCTGAGGTAGACATCGAAATACACACAAGGATGAGAACTCTAAAATTCTAGTAGTACTCCCATACACATATAAATTTCATCATTATTGCCTCAGTTGCTTCATTTGTTTACAAAAATGTTTCATGCAAGTAAAATGAATAATAACTAGTTATCTTCGACTTTAAAAATCTTGACCTGAAGCAGGCTCTTTTATTCAATCATTATCATTTAGAGTATATAATGTTAACTGAAACATAACCATCCTAATCTCAATAGAATAATAGACTTAATTACTTAGCACATAGTATAGAGAGTAACTTAGGATAATTGCTACTTTAACTGTCTTGACCCTTGTGTTATCCAAGTGGCCTCAATTAACTCAAGAGGGAGGGTGAATTGAGTTCAAAAACTTTTTCTTAGATTTCACACTCTAATCACTTTTTCAAAGAGTTTTAAAGATATGACTCAAAAACTTAATTTAATAATGCAATTGCAAGAGATTTATGAATGTAATTATGTATATGAACATGATTAACCAGACAATGAAAAATAAATTTGCAATAAACGTAAAGAGATAAGAGAAGAGAAATTGCAAACTTGGTTTATCCTGGTTCGGTCACCTCTTGTAGCCTACATCCAGTTCTCTAAGCAACCCACTTGAGAGTTCCACTATCACTTCAATCCTTACACTTTGAAGACACTCTTACACCTTGGGATCCCTCACCCTTGTGTTTGAGTCTCTCAAGAACCAAGATGCCCCACTCTTGTTCTATCAAGGGATGCCCCACCCTTGTACACAAACTTGAAAAAGTATTATAAGAAATCACTCTCTGAATAGAGTAGATGTTACAAATTGAAGCCCTATAAAGTTTCTCAAGAATAAGACAATTTGGCCAAGTATTGATCTCAAAGATTGATGATTGATAATGATTGAACAAATGATCTTTGTAGTATGTTTTCTATGTTTTAAAGTGTGTTAAAAAGGGTATTTATAGAAAACAATTCGTGTAAACCGTTAGGAATTGATCCCATAGGATGTGTCTCTTCAAAACACACCTTTTCACACATTTAGGCATGGTAATCGATTACACTAAATTGTAATCGATTACATAGTTCAAATATTTGAAAACAAGCAACGGTCACTTTGGTAATCGATTACATTGATTGTGTAATCGATTACACGTGTGAAATTTCAAATTCTAAGTCTATGAACAGCTTGGTAATCGATTACTTTATGTTGTAATCAATTACATGGATTTCAGAAAATGAAAAATGAAAGGTTTAACATGATTTGAAGATATTCTTCCATTCTAAAACCATTTTAAAAGATCTTTGATATAAATCCAATCCTTTCAAATCAAACTTGTATTTTCACAAAACAAACTTCTTCATTAAGAACATATGAAATAATTCAAAATAAATTTTCCATAGATCAAAGCATGATTAACTAGAGAATGGCCAAATAGACTTATTAATGAAACCTTTTAACAAGATTAATCTAAGTTCTAGATATCCTAACCATAGGCTTGATCAAATGCTTGTACATCTTTAAGAACTCCATGTCATTTTGCTTCTATTCTTTTTGTCTCATTTATTCATTGGCATCATCAAAACCTACAACATAGCATTCACATTCTCCCCTTTTGATGATGACAACCATCTTAGGTGAGGAGCAAAAATAGATACATGACAAATATACATTGCGTTGTGTTCACTCCCCCTAATAGTATGCATGGTTTTCCATCAGAAATAGATATGTAAAAATAGATATGCATGCATGCTCCCCCAACATTTACTCACCATATTTCTCTCACTCACCATATTTCTCTCCCCTTTTGGCATTATCAAAAAGAATGAAATATCACAAAGCATCAAATATCACAATCAACAACCATAGCAATCATCAAAACCGACATAATATAATCCAGGATATAGATATACCAAAAGTCCGACTATAAGTCATAAGTTCTACTACAAAATATAAGTCTAACTACTTATGATAACCAATAGTCAATAAATACGCCATATAAACAAAGTCCAACCAAAAGATAAAGACAAAATAACAAAGTCCATGAACCAAATAAACTAAAGCCGTGGAGCATCATCGTCAACGAATCGTCGTATATACCAAATGATGACGAACGGAACCCATATCACCCTCGAGACGAGACATGCGGGAGCAAGAGCGTCGAATCGCTCTCCAACATATACACGGAGACTATGCAACTCAAGAGGAGTTCGGACATGGATGAAGACGATGGAGGGGGAGAGGCGTTCTGCTCGATCTTCATTTGAATTTCCTTTTGCGAACCCATTGATCGTCAAGATTCTTTGCATAGCCAAAAGAGGAAATCGCTCCAGCACCAATAGCATAGGAACGCTGCACAATAACGAAATGCTCATCATCAAAAGGGACATCAAAATACTCTAGGAACATGGTTATCAGGTGAGCATACGGAAGAGGTGCATTTGCCGAAGGGCCTTTTGCATCCGATAACGTACAAGATGTGCCCAATCAATTTGGCGACCAGTCAATAAGCCCAGTCAGAATAATATCTTCCTCAGTTAATTGCGCAAGATTTGTGAGCCTAGGGTGTAAAATCCGAGTAATTATATAGTGCATGATGCGACAGTTAAAATTCAAAGAACTAGCCGCAATCTACAAAAATGTCCCCTTCATGACAGATCATTTGACGGGCATCATGATTGGAGTAATCCTCCTTCCAATCATCAACAATACGGCCCTCGAATTGTTCACCATCAGAGCTCAAATTGGTTATGTTATAAAACAAGCCTTGATCAATGACAATGGGGATTTTCTTAACTTCAGAGAAGATGCACCCATCCTTAATTTCCAAATTGCAATAAAATAAACGAACTAAATCTAGAAAATGCCTTTTCTTAATAGTCATGAACTCCACTAAGTCATAGTTCTTGAACACTTCATAGCAATCAAAATTTTCAACTCAAAAACCCCTGATCTAGGTATTTAGGATCTATTATTTCTCTAGATTGAAAGGATTTGAAATACCTTTCTTCTTGTTCCAGAGTAGAGAAAAATGATGAAATCCTAGAAGAGGAGAAGGAGGGAGGTGAAGGCGGCTCGAGCCCGGGCATTGCCGGCGGCGGTGGAGGGAGGGCGCGGGTGCGGAGCGGAAGCGCGGGTGCTCCTAGTTTCGGCGATTGCGCGGCGCGGAGGAGGGTTTCTTCATCTTCGTCGTCCCTGGAGGATTCAGCCATTTGGGGGGCTTTTTGAAAGAAATATTCGGTGGGATTTGTAGAGGATGAAGAGATGGGAATTTGAAGGTTGTATGAGAGTATTTGGTTGAGAAATGAGAGAGAAATCAAAGAAGAAGGTAGAGGGAGAAAGAGACGTTGAGAGAGAGAGAAAGAGAGTTCTTCGAATGAGGAGAGAGAGAAGGTTCACTTAAAACGACCCCAGTAATCGATTACACACTTGTGTAATCGATTAAATTGAGCCCATAATAGGGACTCAATATGCACGCTCTCTGGTAATCGATTACACATAAAATGTAATTGATTACATTGAGCCCAAATAGGACTCAATGGTGCACGCTCTCTCTGTAATCGATTACAACTTTTTTTTTTTTTAACAAATAACCAAACAACACAACACAATTGACACAAATAAAATCAACCAAAATAAAAAAAATGATACAAAATAATAGAGCAATAAAAGCTTAAATTCAAACAAATAATCAAACAATCAATAAGTAGAAATAATATAAACTAAATCAAGTTTTAGGTGCAATACGAATTTAAATTAATTAAATATTAAAAGCTTATAATTTTTAACAACAAAATTAACATATATAGCAAATAACATCACAAAACACACAATTATATGAAATATTTATATTAAATAATTATGAAACAAATATTTTATCAAATAAGCACACAAATACTAAGAACAATGATGGATTATATGCATGAGAGATCAATTATTCCTAGTTCTTTCTTATATAAAAGAAATTTTCCTTGGACAAGGGTTTTGTGAATATATCTGCTAATTGTTTATTTGTTTCCACAAATTCTAAAACACAATCACCCTTTTGCACATGATCTCTTAGGAAATGATGTCTAATTTCAATGTGTTTAGTTCTAGAGTGCAAAATGGGATTTTTAGATAAGTTAATTGCACTTGTGTTATCACATCTTATAGGAATATGATCAAGTACTAAGCCATAGTTCTGAAAGTTGTTGTTTCATCCAAAGAATTTGAGCACAACAACTTCCTCCAACATATTCTGCTTCGCAGTGGATAAAGCCACACTATTTTGTTTCTTACTATGCCAAGAAACTAATGCAGATCCAATCAAGTGACATGTTCCACTAGTACTTTTCCTATCAGTTTTGCACCCAGCAAAATAGAAAATAGAATATCCAATTAAACTATATGAGGTGCCCTTAGGATACCATAAACCTATATTTATTGTACCAATTAAATATCTCATAATTCTTTTAACAGCACTAAGATGTGATTCTTTAGGATTAACCTGATATCTAGCACATAAACAAACACTAAACATTATATCAGGCCTACTAGATAAATAAAGGAGGGATCCGATCATACCTCTAAATTTTTTGATATCTCCTGACTTGCCCCTTCATCCTTATCCAAGTAACAAGCAGTGCTCATAGGAGTAGCAATCTCCTTTGCATTGCTCATTCCAAATCTTTTGAGTAACTCCTTGCAATATTTTGATTGATTGATGAATATGCCATCCTTGGTTTGCTTGATTTGGAGTCCAAGAAAGAAATTTAATTCTCCCATCATTGACATCTCAAACTCACTTTGCATGATATTTGAGAAATCCAAAATTCATTAGTGGCACCAAAAATAATATCATCCACATATATTTGTACCAAAAGTATATCATGCTCCTTTCTTTTTATAAAAAGAGTAGTGTCAACCTTGCCTCTTGAGAAATCTTTTTCTAAAAGAAATTTGCTCAACCTTTCATACCAAGCCCTAGGGGCTTGCTTTAAACCATATAAAGCCTTTTTCAATTTGAACACATGGTTGGGTAAATCAAAACTTTCAAAACCAGGAGGTTGATCAACATACACTTCTTCTTGAATGAGACCATTAAGAAATGCACTTTTAACATCCATTTGATAAAGTTTAAAATCCATAATAGATGCAAAAGCAAGTAACATTCTAATTGCTTCTAATCTAGCAACAGGAGCATATGTTTCCTCATAGTCAATTCCTTCTTCTTGGTTATATCCTTTAGCCACTAATCTTGCTTTGTTTCTTATTATGACACCATTCTCATCTAATTTGTTCCTAAAAACCCATTTAGTGCCAATAATTGGATGATCATTGGGTCTAGGAACTAGTTCCCAAACTTGATTTCTTTCAAATTGATTTAATTCATCTTGCATAGCAATAATCCAATGTTCATCAATAATGGCTTCATGAATGGTTTTAGGTTCAATTTGAGAAACAAATGCCATATGATTACATGCATCTTTAAGAGTTTCGAGTTGTTACCCCTTTGATATATCACCTATAATATTGTCAAGAGGATGATTCTTTGAAACTCTCCACTCCTTTGAAGATCACTTGCCCTTGGTTCCTCTTGAAGTAGAGTTTCCTTCTTAGTTTCCTCTTCCTTGGGCTCTAACTCATTTCCTTGAATATGAGTATTTTCCAAAGTATCTACAAGATCATCAATAATTTCCTTTCTCGGCCTAAGGAGGTTAGTCTCATCAAAAGCAACATGAATAGACTCTTCTATAGTCATAGTTCTTTTATTATAAATTCTAAATGCTTTACTATGTAAAGAATAACCAAGAAATATTCCTTCATCGGATTTAGCATCAAATTTGCCTAAGTTATCCTTACCATTGTTCAAGACAAAGCATTTACATCCAAAGATATGAAAGTGAGAAATATTGGGTTTTCTCCCTTTGTATATTTCATAGGGGGTTTTCTTTAAAATTGGCCTTATCAAGGCTCTATTCATAACGTAACAAGCAGTATTTACCTCATCCGCCTAAAATATTTAGGAGATTTGAGTCATTGAGCATAGTTCTTGCCATTTCTTCTAAAGATCGATTTTTCCTCTCAACAACTCCATTTTGTTGTGAAGTTCTTGGAGCAAAAAGTTATGCTCAATTCCATGTTCATCACAAAAATTTTCAAAAGATACATTTTCAAATTCCCCACCATGATCACTTCTTATGGATGCAATGTTTAAATTCTTCTCATTTTGAATAACTTTTGCAAGTTTTCTAAAGGCATAAAATGCATCACTCTTATGAGCAAGAAACAATGTCCATGTAAATCTAGAATAATCATCCACAATCACTAGGGCATAATAATTTCCTCCAAAACTCATAGTTCTAGATGGACCAAAAAGATCCATGTGCAAAAGTTGTAAAGGTCTAGTTGTTGAGATAATGTTTTTAGATTTAAAAGAGACCATTACTTGTTTTCCCTTTTGACATGCATCACAAAGTTTATCTTTTTCAAATTTGAGTTTTGGTAGACCAATTACTAGATCTTTGGAGACCAATTTATTCAAGTGATCCATGTGAATATAAGCAATTCTTCTATGCCATAACCATGAATCATCTTCCTTACTCATAAGACAATGTGCATGATTTGAAGGAATATCTTCTAAGTTTATCATATATACATTATTTATTCTATGTCCTATAAACTTTACTTGTTTATCCTTCTTACTTTCAATAAAGCAATAAAGTGAATCAAATAGTACCCAATATCCTTTATCACATAATTGACTAACACTTAATAGACTATGTTTAAGACCATCAACAAGTAAAACATTTTCAATAGAGGTAGAGGGATCTTCCCGACATTGCCAACTCCAAGAATTTTTCCTTTATTGTTGTCCCCATATGTTACATGTCCACTTTTCTTGGGAGTTATGTGTGTAAATTTTGATGCATCTCCCGTCATGTGCTTGGAACAACCACTATCAATGTACCAACTTTGCTTTAAAAGTACCTACATCACAATTTCACAATTTTGATTTAGGTACCCAAATTTTCTTGGGTCCTTGAGTGTTAGAGTTGGGCATAGTGCCCTTTGGAACCCACATCATTTTTCCTACTTTGTGACCATTCTTTCTAATGTAACATGTTGATGCACTATGACCTTTCTTGCCACAGTAGAAACATGTTAGGAATGGAGAACTAGTCATTCAGAGGACACAAAGAAGTTTTTATAAAACTTTTGTTGGCCCTTGGGATTGTATCCTAATCGGCCTTATCAAAAACACATCTTTGTTTACCTAATAAAATATCTAAGTTATTTTTCCCAAAGGTAAACTTTGCAAGAGTGTTTTTCAAATCATCTATTTCTTTCTCAAACTTGTTGCATGATGTGCATGAGTAAGATTTAATAGCATTCTCATACACTAAGCATTTAGTGCAAGATGAATTTGCATCAATTAATCCTAAAGTTTCATTTTCAAGTTTGAGTTCCTCCAACTCTTTGTTCAACTTTGAAATTTCTTTTTCTAAGTTGGAGATGACTTTCTTGGAGGATGAAACAAGTTTTGCAAGTTTAATTGATTCTTCATGCAAATCATTAAATGCATCTTGAAGTTCATCAAATGAAGGAGATAAATCAAGATTAGAGGATATTACCTCTTCATCACTCTCACAATCTCTAGCCATGAGACTTAGATTTGCAACTTCATTTTCAGAGTCACTTGATGAATCTATATCATTCTCCTCCCATGTTATGTATGCCTTCTTTCCTTTCTTGTCTTTGAAAGATTTCTTCCAAATTTCTCCATCTTCTTTTTGTAGATAGGGCATTCCATTTTCATGTGACTTGGTTGATCACATTCATAGCATCTTGGGATTGGGGAAGATTCTTCACCCTTTGAAGTTCTTCTTAGGGATGAAATTTGATCTTCTTTGATTCCCCTTTTCTTTAGAAACCTGCCAAATCTTTTCACAAAGAGACTAAAACTTTCATCATTTTCATCTATACCTTCTTGTTCATCATTGTTTTCATCATCACTTTCTTCATGTGTGAAGATGCGATTTTAAGTGCAATTCCTTTCTTCTTTTGTCATTCTCTTCATGTTGATTGAGTCTTGTAAGTTCCAACTCATGTTCTTGAAGTTTTCCGAAGTGGCAAGAGACATAGTGGCCAAATCCTTTGATTCTGCAATAGCCGTCACTTTTGGTTGCCATTGCCTATTTAAACATCTCAACACTTTGTTAATAAGATCCTCATTTGGAAATGTCTTTCCCAAAGGCAAGATGATTAACAATATGAGTAAATCTCTTTTGCATGTCTTGAATGCTTTCATTTTGATTCATTCTAAAGAGTTCATACTCGTGTGTGAGAGTGTTTATTCTAGATCTCTTAACTTCACTAGTGCCTTCATGAGTGACTTCTAATGTGTCACACATTTCTTTTGCACTTTTACAATTTGACACTCTAAAGTACTCATCCATCCCTAAAGCGGAAGTGATTATGTTCTTGGCTTTTAAGTTATATTGAACTTTTCTTTTATCTTCATAACTCCACTCATTTCTAAGCTTTTCAATTTTCTTATCTCCTGCTATTTTTGTAGGAATAAAAGGACCATTTTCAACAGCATCCCATACATCTAGATCTATGGCTTCTATAAAGATTTGCATGCGAGTTTTCCAATAATGATAACTATCACCATTGAATATAGGAGGCCTATTGATAGAGTTTCCTTAGGAAAGAAAGAGTTTGATGAGGCCATAACTATTCTTGAAGCTTTTAAGCCTTATACAAGAATCTAGCTCTGGTACCACTTGTTATCCAAGTGGCCTCAATGAACTCAGAGAGGGGGGTGAATTGAGTTCAAAACTTTTTCTTAGATTTCACACTCTAATCACTTTTTCAAAAAGTTTTAAAGATATGACTAAAAACTTAATTTAATAATGCAAATGCAAGAGATTTATGAATGTAATTATGTATATGAAAATGATTAACCAGACAATGAAAAATAAATTTGCAATAAACGTAAAGAGATAAGAGAAGAGAAATTGCAAACTTGGTTTATCCTGGTTCGGTCACCTCTTGTGGCCTACATCCAGTTCTTTCAAGCAACCCACTTGAGAGTTCCACTATCACTTCAATCCTTACACTTTGAAGAGCACTCTTACACCTTGGGATCCCTCACCCTTGTGTTTGAGTCTCTCAAGAACCAAGAGATGCCCCACTCTTGTTCTATCAAGGGATGCCCCACCTTGTACACAAACTTGAAAAAGTATTATAAGAAATCACTCTCTGAATAGAGTAGATGTTACAAATTGAAGCCCTATAAGGTTTCTCAAGAATAAGACAATTTGGCCAAGTATTGATCTCAAAGATTGATGATTGATAATGATTGAACAAATGATCTTTGTAGTATGTTTTCTATGTTTTAAAGTGTGTTAAAAATAGGTATTTATAGAAAACAATTCGTATAACCGTTAGGAATTGATCCCATAGGATGTGTCTCTTCAAAACACACCCTTTCACACATTTAGGGCATGGTAATCGATTACACTAAATTGTAATCGATTACATAGTAAAATATTGAAAACAAGCAACGGTCACTTTCTCGTAATCGTTACATTGATTGTGTAATCGATTACACGTGTGAAATTTCAAATTCTGAGTCTATGAACAGCTTGGTAATCGATTACTTTATGTTGTAATCGATTACATGAATTAGAAAATGAAAAATGAAAGGTTTAATATGATTTGAAGATATTCTTCCATTCTAAAACCATTTTAAAAGATCTTTGATATAAATCCAATCCTTTCAAATCAAACTTGTATTTTCACAAAACAAACTTCTTCATTAAGAGCATATGAAATAATTCAAAATAAAATTTCCATAGATCAAAGCATGATTAACTAAGAATGGCCAAATAGACTTATTAATGAAACCTTTTAACAAGATTAATCTAAGTTCTAGATATCCTAACCATAGGCTTGATCAAATGCTTGTACATCTTTAAGAACTCCATGTCATTTTGCTTCTATTCTTTTTGTCTCGTTTATTTATTGGCATAATCAAAACCTACAACATAGCATTCACACCTTGACCTCTTGTGGCTTATTCAACTCCTGAGTAATAGATTTCTTTTTAGGACTGACCTTATTCCTATACATGATTATTGGATTTACTTTCTCTAACTCTCACTCAAATCTATTCATAGCCAAAGTTTACTTTCCTTGACTGAATTCAAGGATAGTTAGGTTTACTTTTCCCGACTCATCAGATTTACTTTCTCCGGCTAAGAAAAACATAATCTCAATCTTTTCTTCATATAGAGGCAATTGTCACAAATATTCACAGTTACATATGCATAACATCATCAACCAATTCATATAGTATAAATGAGATCAAATCATTAACATTTCATCATAGTTTCACTCACTATCATGTTGTAGAATTTTAGACTTGAATAAAATTTTGGATAAAATACTAAACATCCTAAATACAAAGAAAAATATTTTTTAGAGATATTTTGATGTATCTAGGAGGTCCTGTAAAAGTTTTAGAGCAAAATAAGGTCTCTAACTATATTAACAAAATTAGACAATTTTGGAGGTAAATAACCACTTAATTTCAGCCAACAGTAAGAGTTCTCAATTTTGTTGTCAAATCAAATGAACTCAATAAATTCTTTAAAAATTTAGGATTAGACCTCAAGGGATTCAAAACATCCTGTAAAAATTTCAAGTCAAAATTTGATTATTTGATATAGTAACAAAATTAGACAAAATCAATACTTCATATACCTTTATATTTTAGCTTCATCATATTAAAAATATAGCTAAAAAATATGTCTCCTACTAAGTGAGAAAATAATCTAAGATGAGTTGTTACTTAAAATCTAAGTTTCCAAAATAGAACTTACAACTTTTTTGAGAAAAAGATTTTCTAACAACATCAAATTAATCTACCCATGAAAACGATCAACATCTATGTGTAATCGTCCAATAAAACTAAAAATATCAAACTCAAATATTCAAATAATTTTCAAAATCAATTTTGAGAAAGAAGGCTGAAAAGAACCTTATTTGCCACTTGGAGACTCTTGCACTTGTCTTGGCTTCTCCAAGAGCTTCTACACCCAATTTTCAACTCAAACCAACCAAACCCTCTTCCTAGGCAACTAATACAATAACAACTCTTAATGGTGAAGTGTGATAAGGATTCTCTATTAAGAGTTGATTTGAGATTTCAAGAGGTAGGTTATAATTTGTACTTTGGTTATGGATTCTTGATGTTGTAACTTAGAGTCCCCGCTAAGTTATGATATTTTGATGAAGAAGCAAGTGAAGGGGGCTATAAATGGGATGCTTGGCTGAAACCTTGGAAGAAAAAGGATGCAAAATTGTGATTTTATGTCATTTATATAAGATGTGTTGGAATTTCTTTCTACCACAAATAATTATTTCTCTATAATAAAAAATATAATTTTATGTGGTTATAATTAAATCTTAACAAAGACAATGGTGTGGCCATTCCACACACTTCACTGTGTAATAAGAAACTTGCTCTCCAAGTTTTTGAATGTAAGAAGTGTATATCAAAATTTTACCAAACTAGTAAATTACCATAGTTAGGAAAATAGATACTATTTAAAATTTAATTTTGGGTCTAAAACTCCATCTTAACCATTTCTAACCTTTTTCCCTATCTTTTCTAGTCTCGGGCTTCTCCTAATCCTAATTCTAGGGTTTCCATTCCTAACGGGCTCGCAAGGTTACTTTTCACTTTTTTTTTTTTTCTTGTTGAGTTGTTCTTATTATGACTAATTTTATCAAAATCGTGAAATTCTTATTAATAAAGTCCAAATAAAATTTTTAGAATAACTTCGGGTGTTATATTACCACCTACCTTAAAGAAAAATTTTGCCCTCAAAATTTTGTACCTAGAAAAGTTCTAGGTAATTCTTCCTCATATCTGATTCTAGTTCTCAAGTGTATTCTTCATCCTTGGCCTTCCAGAAGCCACTTTTACCAATGGTATAGATTTACTCCTAAGTTGTTTAACTTTTCTTTCAATGATTTGAATCGGCAGAATGTGAAATGTGAGGTCATCCCTTAACTATATGGATTAGGTTCTAGCACATGAAAGACATCATGAGGGGTTTAACAAATGAAGGGGTAAACTATCTTATATGCAACTTGGGTTCTCGACATAACTCTTTTTCTCACTTTGAGTGGGAATCTTACTTAAATCTTTTGTATTTGTTTAGTGATTTGGTTGACAACGTAAGGTCCTATCAAGCTTATGCCAAATCCCCTTTGTTCAATCACACATGCTCTCAACATATCTTTCAAGGTTTGTATGGTTCGCTCTGACTGTCCATCAATTTGGGGATGATAACAGTACTTAAGGAAACTTAGTTCCAAATGACTTTTGGAAGGCTCCCCAAAACCTTGAAGTAAATCTTGGATCTCAATTAGAAATTATAGTAGAAGGGACACGTGCAATTATACTATATCTTCTGAATATATAGGTGAGCTAGTTTCTCCAAGGGATAGTTGGCCCTAATGGGTAAAAAATGTGTAAACTTAGTTAACCTATCAACTATAACCCATATGGTGTCATATTTTGATGATGTTCTAGGTAAACTAGTACGAAATCCATCTAGACACTCTCCTCTTCAGACTTAGGGATCTCTAGATGTTGAAGCATTTCTCGACTTCTTATGCTCTATCTTGTCTTTCTGACAAGTCAAACATCCTGACAAGATCAACTATGTCTGACATCATCTTTGGCCACCAACACATTTCTCAAGATCTACATACATCTTGCTTGTTCAGGGTGCGTGGTGAAATTATTCTCATGAGTTTCCTCCAAAATTCTTCTTCTAGATTGTCACTTCAGGTATGCATATTTTGCCTCTATACCTCCACATTCCTTGTTCATCCTGAGTAAACCCATCAGTTTCCTGCCTAAACTAAGTATAGAGTCTCTTGGAACTCTTGGTCATTGCGTTGTGCCGTCAAAATCAATTCTTTGAATTTACTTGTCCCCATTATTTGATTTAATGTAATGCCTGTTAGGAGTTAGAGAAATTTGTAGATTAAGATTCCTAAAGCTCTCCACTAGTTCTTCCTTTTTAATCACTATCCATGCCATGCTTAGAAATTTCATGCTTAGCACATTAGCTACAACATTAGCCTTACCTAGGTGATAGTCCAAATTGAACTCATAATCCTTAAGGAATTCCATCCACTTCCTCTGTCGCATATTCAATTCCTTCTTATCAAAGAGATATTTCAAACTCTTATGATCAGAGAAAACTTCAAATTTTACTCCATAGAGGTAATGTTGCCAAATCTTTAAGGCAAAAACCACAACGAGTTCAAGGTCATGAGTTGGGTAGTTCTCCTTAAGTGGTTTTAATTGTTGAGAAGCATAGACAACCACATTAAGTTCTTCATTAGTACGGACCCTAATCCTTTACTAAAAATATCACAGGTATACTTCGAATGGTTTGGAGGATAGGTTATACCAACATGGTGTCGGAGTCAACTTGTGTTTCAAATCTTGGAAACTTCACTATTTCTTGAAGCTTGATCTCTCCCTAGATGAACCATATAGCAAAGAGAAACCATGAGCCAGAATAGAAGAATTGCCCCACCCATGAGTAAATATTTCGTAGTAACCTTATTAGATGGTACATTTTTCTTGGTATATCTAGAAAGTAGATAGGAGCATAACTTGAACATTTTGGAGCTACAAAGATAGTTATTAAGTCTTTAGCACTGCATAAAAACATTCCTCCTATAGTAGCTATTAATACAAATAAAAGAAACTCTGTTATAGCCATTTTTGTACATTCAATGTACTATACAATAGAGATATACATAAAGTTGAATATTGTAAAATAAGAAATTGAAAGATTTTGTTGAAATTGTTCATTTGGAAATTTTCAAAAAAGCTAATGATAGGTTCTTCTCTCCATTTGGAACAATAAGACTATTATGCTCATTACTAAACTTGTTGAAGAAATCAAATAGAACTAAGATATATCTTTTTTATAGAGAGGTTGAATCAATCATCAGAAGAAGAAGTAGGCCAAAAATTAGGATACATTATGGGAAAATAAAACTTTCATTGGAGAAAAGCAAATGAAAGGCTTTCATAAAATTCTCATTTAAACATAACATTAGAGCCTTAAGAACCAAAGACATAAAAAAGCGTGGAACTTTAACCTCATCAAGCTTAACAAAATAAAGATTTTTCTCACAAAAAGAACAATGGATGAACTTTAGCCCTTAAAGGGCATGAATAAGCTTTGGAGTCTCTCATTTTTTTTTTTTTTGTGGTTCCAAGAACCTTGTTCCTTAGACTCATCATCAAGGTTACAAATAACCAAAAGAAGAAAATGTGCATTCTTTATCTCTTTTCTTTGAAACAAAGGATCAAACTTTGAGCTGAGAGGTCATAAACATGATAGTTTTACAACCATCATCATCAAGCCATATCTATGATCACAACAAAACCAAAGGAAAAGAGAAAAAAGAAAGGAAAACATAAAAACAAGTCCTTACCAAAGTGTTTTTTTTCTCAAAGGATGAAAATACTTGTTCTTTGTGAAAAGAAGAGAAGAAAAAATCTTCTCTTGTGGTTATGATGGCTTCGGCCAGAGCCGAAAAAAGGGAAGGAAAGATTTTTGTTATGGCTTTGCTAGTGAGGGTGAAAGCCTAGATGTTTGGAGTGTGATTCATGGTATAGGTGTTTTTGTTTGGGGATTAAAGTTTGAGTTTGAGAGAAAAAATAGAGTTTCTTGGTGAAGGACAAAAAGAGTTTGAAGTGGAGAGAATGAGAGGATTTTTGCATATACTTGATGCTCAAGTTGTAACATAAAAAAAGTGATGGAAAGAATGTGAGTGTGAGTGAGTGTTTGAATGGTTGTATTGAAAAAAAAAATCAAAATGAGAAAGTGAGAGAGGGGTTATGGCCACAAATATATGGGGTAGTTAGGTGGAGATATTGTGTTTTGTGTGTATGGAAATTAGGGTTGGGTGTGAGTTTAATTAAGGGAATTGTTAGGGAATGATAATTAGGTGTTTAGGGCATTTTAAGCTTAGGTTAAGGTGTTTCTTTCATGTTTAATTAAACTAAAATCAATTAATTCAAATTTCAAATACAACATGTTCCTAATCTCAAGGAAAAGTAAGAGTGATAAAGTGATTTTTCTCCTCCATTTTTATTTTTGTGTCTCATAAATCACTTTTTATCTCTTTCTCACTAATCTTTGATATTAAGAATGAGATTAAACTTCTCTAACCTATCTTGGGTCTCAATTAACACAAAATAATTATTTTAACTCAAAATCAATTAACAAAAATAGTTAATCTTTAATTTGAGCCTAATATTGCCTATATGCCTTTAATTACTTTAATTAAGATTAATTAGCATTAACTAGAGGCAAAATGATAATTTTACATAAAAACTCACTAGGATTCATCTAGAAATCAATTATTCCCTCAAATTAGCACATCCAACTTCGCGTGATAAAAGGGTTCGGTCGTTATTTAATCTCGTATTAAATTATCTCAGGGGCATTTTAATAATTTTGCATATGGAAGAAATGAAGAATTTGTGATTTTCAAGTTGATTACTATCTAAAACATACATAGTCCACTTTAGAAATCAAACTAACCCTTTGAGAATAGCTCAAACCTTCCTCGATTTCCTTGTAAAAATAACCTCAGGGCATTTTGGTCATTTTGCACATAAAGGAAAAATTGGATGTGCATGAGAGGATTTTCAGCATGCTTCAATTATGGCCAACAGGGCTATATGAGGAGAGATTGCCGATGTTAGGGAGAACCTAAAGTCATGGATCGCAAACCCACCACACTAGTACTATCCTATTAGTCAGCAACTCTTAGGCTCCATTACTTCAGAGTGGCTGAGAGGCCTGGGTAGAGGTCCGGGCGGTAGAGACCAAGGTGGTGAGGGATAACCCATTTATTCTAGGTAGCATCCAATGCGATGGTAGTAGATATAACTAAAGTTTCCTCTTATGAGGCATTTGCTTTAATAGATCTCGAGTACACACATTTCTATGTATCCCTATTCTTTGCCATACTATTCGAGAGACCCATTTCTAGTCTTGAAGAGACATTTCTAGTAGGGATACCTTTGGAAGAGCCACTGCTTATCCAATCATTTTATAGAGAGTGCGAAGTCAAGGTTGGAGACATGGCGACCTGCATGTGTTAGACATGTCCAACTTTGACGTCATCTTAGGCATGGACTGGCTAGCTTCATGCAATGTGATGGTGGACTGCTCCAGGAAGACGAGGTTCGCCGTTCCAAGAGATGAGTTACAAGAGTTTCAGGGCAACAATTGTTCAATTCTAACAAGCTTGACCTCGACTTTGCATGCCTTGCGACTTATGGACAAAGAGAGTTATGGGTTTCTAGCTTCAGTCGAGACACAAATGTGAGTGCCAAGTTTGGATTCATTCCTAGTAGTTTGTAAGTTGCTAGATGTGTTTCCAAAGGAACTACTGGGATGCCAGAGAGATTGTTCGGATAGAGCTTGAACTGGGAGAAAGGCCCATCTCTGTACCCTATATGGATGGCTCCTATGGAGTTGAAAAGTCGAAGAGCAATTGCAAGAATTGCTTGACAAAGGGTTCATCTAGCTGAGTACCTTGCCTTAGGGTGCCTTGGTTTTGTTTGTAAAGAACAAAGACGAATTAATGAGGATGTGTATAGACTACTAGTAGTTAAACAAGGTGACATGTAAGAACCGGTGCCCCTCGCCATGCATAGATAACCTTTTGATCAGCTCCAAGGGGCTAAATATTTCTCCAAGATTGACATTCAGTTAGGTTACCATCAGTTGAAGATCAAGGGTGAAGACGTTCCCAAGACGGCTTTTAGGACTCACTTTGAGCATTGAGTTCCTAATGATGTTCTTTGGGTGAACTAATGCTCCTGCAACTTTTATGGAAATGATGAATAGAGTCTTCAAGCCATGCCTAGATCACTTCATGATTGTCTTCATTGATAACATCTTGGTGTATTCTAGGAGTAAAGAGGAGCTTGAGCTTTACCTTAGAATTATCTTGTAGAGCCTACAGGAGAACTAGCTATATGCCAAATTGTCCAAGTGTGAGTTTTGACTTGACTAAGTTACATTTCTTGGGTATGTAATGTCTAAGGATGGTATCCTAGTAGACCTAACGAGATTTGAAGTGGTTCAGTAGTGGCCAAGGCCTTCTATAGTTTTAGAGATATGTAGTTTCCCAAGCTTCATGTAAGGAGAGTTTTCAGAAGTTTAAGACCTATCTGACAACAACCCTAGCATTGGTGTTACCCTCAGGCACGAGTGGCTTTTCGTGTTCTATGATACCTTAAGAGTTTGACATGGTTGTATCCTTATACAACATGGCTGAGTTGTGGCATATGCATCTAGGCAGATCAAGAGGCATGAGAGAACTATCCGATGCATGATTTAGATATGGCAGTTGTGGTCTTTGCCTTGAAGATTTGGAGGCATTACCTATATGGAGGGAGTTGTGAGATCGTCAAGATCACAAGAGCTTGAAGTACATCTTCCAGCAAAAGGATTTGAATCTAGGCAGCACCAATGGTTAGAGTTGTTGAAGGACTATGATTGCACAATTTCTTACCATTCTGGAAAGGAAAATATAGTAGCCGATGCCTTAAACAGAAAGTTTCCGGGTTTGGCCCATATTGAACCCGTAAGGTAGTCGTTGATAGAGGATATCCACAAGTTAGAGGTAGAGAAGTCTATTTTGGCCTTGATGATTTAGGAGCTTTTCTTGCCCATAATATGGCCCAGTCAACCCTAGTAGAGAAAATCAAGGCACAACAGAAGGAGGATCCCAAGCTAGCTAAGCTTATGGAGGATGTGCATAAGGGGAGAATATTGAGTTTTAAGTTGATGAGGGGTTGTGTTGCACTTTGGTGACCGCTTATATGTACTCGATGTGGATGAGTTGAAAATAAAGGTGATGGAAGAGCCTCATAGCGTAGCATACTCTTCACCTAGGTTCAGTCTAGATATACCAAGATCTTTGACAACTATACTGGTGGGAAGGCACGAAGAGAGATGTTGGTGACTTCGTGGCATGGTGTTTGGTGCATTAGCAAGTCAAGACTGAACACCAAAGGCCTGGAGGGTTGCTTTAGCAATAGAGATCCCTCAGTGGAGGTTAGAAAAGATAACCATAGACTTTGTAGTCGGGTTACCTCGGACCACTAAGAGCTTTGATTCCATATAGGCGATTGTGGATAGAATGACTAAGTCAACCTATTTCTTACCAGGGAAGATGACCTTTAGTGAACTCAATATCCCAGCTTG
Organism: Dalbergia oliveri; assembly: GCA_030441495.1. NCBI lineage: Eukaryota > Viridiplantae > Streptophyta > Magnoliopsida > Fabales > Fabaceae > Dalbergia > Dalbergia oliveri. The sequence continues at coordinate 22,284,866 of JAMLFY010000003.1, forward strand.
ACATTGATGAGATTATCAGAGTCCAAGGTATGCGTGTCCATCAAATCAGATAGAGGTCTTAGTTTACTTCACGATTCTGGAGAGTATTTCAAGAAGCTCTCAGGATGCATGTGGATTTGACCATAGCTTTTCATCTGGAGACAGATGGCTAGTCAGAGGACAATTCAGAGTTTAGAAGACTTGCTAGAGCTTCTGTTTTGGATTCCGATGGAAGTTGGTGTGACTAGTTGCCGTTGATAGAGTTCTCGTATAATAATAGCTGACAAGTGAGCATTCAAATAGCACCATTTGAGGCATTGTCAGAGACACAGATCTCCCATTGGATGGTTTAAGCTTAGGAAAACCAAGGACCTAGGCCCAGATTTGGTTTAAGAGATACTAGAGAAGGTCCAGCTGATTAGGAATGGTTGTTGGTGTAATACCATAGTTTTAAATAAAAAAATGTTAGAATTTGTTTTTTACAAGGAAGTGTGCCAATCACCCTTATCTGTCACTTTGGGTCATAAATTTCACTAAGTTCTGAATCCTATACGTCCTTGAAGGGCTATATGATAGAACCACATTTTTGGGATCAAAAGTCCATAATTGTTCCCAAAAAGAAAATAAGTTAAAGAATGATTTTTAATGGATTTTATGAAACCATTAAACATTTCATTTTTATCCCACAAGTTTATAAAATCTTGAGAATTCCGAATTTGAACTAAAACCCAAAATTTGGATTTTGATTTGTTGGGATTTTAATTTTTATGAAATTTTATTTGAATCCAAATGGGGGTACTTCCTTATTTACATTTATGTTTTAAAGTTAATAGAGAGTAAAATAAATGAAGACATTTATGTAAATAAGTGAATATTAAGACAACCCAAATACTAGATGACCCAAAGGTGCTTAAACAATGTTACTGTCACCACTAGGCAGTCCAAGACCGCTATAGTGGTCATAGAATTGGTGTTTGGGGGTGTTTGGCATCCTGGAGACTACTATAACAATCCAGGACCACTATAGAAGTATAGCGGTCTAGGACCTATAGAAGTCCCCTTGTTGTACGTCACCCAGTTGAAATTCTTTAACCACTATAGCGGTGCCGCTCCCCGTGAACGTGCAAAACGAGTTTAGGGGTTTATATAAGGATGAGGGGTCACTTAAACAAAACGACGTAGCTTTTATGAAGAAATATGCTATTATTATTTTAGAGTTTTCAAGATTTTGAAGCATGACGTTTGAAGTATGATATTAGAGTTACCAAAATTATGATAAGATACTAGTTGAAGAGAAAACTTAGAGTTTCTATCTTCATGATACTTTGAAATATGGAATTCATATGATTCACGCAACTACAGATACATCTTGAGCTTCAAAAATCATGGTGCCTACAAGTGGTGATCAAGAGTTTTTATATTGTTACAGTTATGCTAAAGTCAGATTGTTAGAATTGTATGAATCAAGAGTTTTAGAGTTTTCCAAGATTTAAGAGATTTTAAGAGTTTTTAGATTATATGAATTAAGTACAAGCTAATTTAGACGGTAGTTATAGAAAATAGACAGTGATTTAACGGATGTAAAATGATCGTTGACGTTGGTACCAAGTTGTCCTTAGGGGCAATCTCAGAGAGAGATGAAACCTAGTTAGGTGTCCAATTTAGATCGTTGAGGGATCATAGAGTAGAGAATTTGGTATGCCATGGTTGATATGTATAACCAGGGAACTTGAGAAGTATTATTATTACTATTATATGTATAGCTAGAGATCATTGTTTCTCTATGAGTTGTCACATCCCAGGTAAATGTTTTCATGATAGATTATGGATGTAAAGATGCTTATTATGAGGCTATGGTATGAAAAGTGTTATTATAGCTAGCTATGTATTTAAATATCAAATGGTTTATGTTTGCTGCATGTATATTGCCTTATGTATATTCTTGGTTGTCCCATGTGGGTCATGGGTGAGAATCCACTCGCTGACTCGTTGACTCACCCTCTCTTTTGCTTCTTATAGTCAGGGTTCAAAGGTGGTTCAGAATCTTGTTTCATAGACACAGTTATTTCTCAGTGGTGAGTCTTACTTTGCAGGAAAGCCTAGAGTAGGATTATGTTAGAGTAGAGTGCTCTAATCAATGTGTAGGCAGGATCCTAGTCACGCATGTATTTTGATATATTATAGTATTTTCAAGATCATGTATGTAATTGAAATGTAAACTGTGGTTAGAGATTTATATAATGAACTAGAGATGTATTTGTAATTTAGTTTTTAAATGTCAAGATTTTCAGGTTTAAGATTAATTCTATGTGTTGAAACAGTTATGATTTCTAGATCAATAGATTTAGTTAAGATGTTTTAGAACTTGAATTAGTAAATACTTTCAGTTTATGAAATTAAATACTATGTTTTAATTAGAGAAAATGCTAAAGATTTCAAAGAGATCATATTTTAAGTATTATATTATGATAAATCATGCATTTAGAGAGACTCAGAGGTCACAAAGCTTTCGTGGGATGAGACTCCTCATGTGTCCTCACGTACCAAGTCGGGTCATGACAGTTGAGCTCAATCTAGACAAAAATCTTATGCTGAGAATCGACATTGAGACTTGGAGTTTGCGGTGGGTGACCACATGTTCCTGAGGTATCGCATATGAAAGGGGTGGAAATGTTTGGTAAGCAATGAAAATTCAAATCCATGCTATATCCGTTTGAGATTTTAGAGAGAGTTAGAACAGGAGCCTACAGGCTGGCACTACCTCCTAGCTTATCAGTTTCACCCAGTTTTATGTCAGGATACTTGGAAAGTACATGCCCGATTAGTCTCATGTGCTCACATCGCAAGCGATCTAAGTTGATGAGACTTTGTCATATGAGGAAGAACCGATAGCCATTGTGGATAGATAGATCAAGAAGCTTCACTTGAAAGAACTTGCCTCAGGAAAAGTCATTTAGACAAACCACTTGAGAAAGCCATTCGAAGAAGCCATGAGGATCAAATATCCCCATATTTTCCTTCCTTAAGGTATGTTGTTTTAGATTTTGAGACCAAATCTCTTTTAAAGAAGGAGTGTGTAATACCTTAGGTTCACATGTCCTTAGGCAAGTTTAGTAAAACTTTAGGGTCTCCTAAGACCCACTCATATTGCCAAGAAGGCCTAGATGCATGAAACACCCTTAATATGAAGAACAGGTGTTTTTGACACTACTATAGCGGTCCAAGACCATAGTGATCAGGTGTATGGGGTTGGGGGAGTTTGGGTCTTTGCCAACCACTATAGCAATCCACGACATCGATCGTAGACCATTATAGTGGTTTTGGACGTATAGCGATAGTGTGTTTCCAAGCATAGGTATGCCAAGTCTCTGATCGTTATGCCCCTTGATGCCAGAAATAGTACAAAACGATATAGTTTTGATTAGTGACACTTTCACCCTATAAATACCCTCTATATGCATTTTTCGTCCCCAAATCTAAAACTCTATCACTCCCACACCTCTTTCCACCTTTCACTCTCAACCATACTCAATCTTACCTCGTCCAAGCTTCAAGGTAAGAGATTTGTGATAGATTATGTCATCTTTCTCTCCTCTATTTTATGTTCTTGAGTTTGGGTGTTGTTATCTCTCATTATTGTCAAGTGGCGGTACTCCCTCAATATTCATAGAGTTGAGTAGAGTTGTTAGAAATTTTCATAGATTATTCATGAGTTTGTTTGTTGTTATGGAACATTGGTGTCATCCCCACTCCTTGGAGCTCCCTAGGTGTTGGCACTTCTCATTCTATCCTTCCAGGTGAATGGGTTTGATCATATGACCTTATTTTCACCATTAGAAATATGTCTTTTAGCATATTTGAGCAATTACCAAATTAGAATTTGAGATTTTACATGATATGAAGTCTATATATATTTTTACAAGAATTAGAAAATATGTTGGGAGTTTCAAATGAAAACTATTGATTTAAAAAATGCATAGGACCATTCTTGGATTCTATTTGTTTATATATGATTTATTGTATGATTCTAGATATTATCTATGATGATCAAAGTTAGTAATATCTAATAGAAAGTGTGAAAAGTCATTTGTGCATGATGATGACGTATTATGGAACTTAGATTCTTAGAATCGCTCTCTAAATAATAGCATGATTTTAGAATAGTGAGTTACCATGAGAAACAGACCTTGAGCTATCGTCAATTCAATCACTAACCTTGGTATACCAAGTTTTCCACAAAGGGCAAATTATCCTTACTCAGATTAGTCCACGAGGGATGCGGTTCGTGAGGCATCATTAAATTCTAAGGAGGTGCTCTTGTTTGCAAGGGATTGAGCACCACCTTATAGTTAGTGGATTTTCTGTTTCTATGTTAATTCCTTAGAAATGAATATGTTTCTTTATGTTTTTGTCAAACTAATGTTGTCACATATATTATGTATTATATATGGAAATAATTTTTGAATGTTGCATCATTATTTATGTACCTTTCTTCTTGTTCCATATATGGTTGTAGATGAAGATCCACTCACAAAGGTTTAAGATAAAACTCACCCCTCATTTCCTTTCACCTTATAGATATAACCTTGCATTAGATCCTCCATAGCCCTCTCCTCAGTAGCTATAAGGCTTTTAGTTGGTGAGCTTCACTTAATAGTGGAGTATTTTGCATTTTGATATAGAGTGCCCCAGGTATTATGCGGGCATGGTTTCGAATCGTGCATGTTATAGTATTTTGACACCATGATTTACATTTATCATGTACTTAAAAGTATATAGCTTGTAGGTTGAAAATAGCATGATAAGAGGGGTTGAATCATGTTTTCAATTCTTTGAAATCTGAAATACTAAAATAGATCCTACTAAGTTCTTCACTTGAAGGCAGCGGAAATATATGTTAGTTAGGTCCATAGAGCTACTTTCTAAACTAAATGAGAACTTAGAACAATTTGGAAAATGAAATATGTATATAAACAAATATCAAATACAGATTATAAGGAGATAAGAAGGGATAAGGAGATACTACACAAAGATTTTGTCCTGTTCAACCAACCCTACCTACATCCATTCTCAATAACCTTTGAGTTCTCTCTAAATCCCTTTCTTAACCCAGAGAATAATGATAGGCTTTGTATAGCCTTCTCAAGCTATCTCATGTGACCAGTGGTTCCACTCCATCACTTTGAAGTAATCTTTGACTAGCCTCTCTAACCTAACCTCATAATGATCACTAATGGATCAAGGTACAATGACTTGTTTAAGGTTGGTTCTCTCTAACAAATGAACACTTAAGTTTTTCTGTAAATGAAATAGTATAAGTTCTAAAAACTTTGAGTGACTTCTTTTTAAAATATTCTTCCTAAGAAGAACATATTATCTAATCAGAGCTAGAAGAAAATTTTAAACAAAGATAAAAACTGAACAAGAAGTAATGTGTTTTTCAAAAGAAGAAAAAGGATTCACGTTTCAGGATTCTTGTCAAATATCGCAAAAGTCTTAAGTTGTAAGCACTTGACATCTTTTTATACTTGATCTTCAAATTAGACTATTGCCCTTTGATTTTGCTTCCTCTTGACATGTGTAGATCTGCTTTTTGTGTCTTAGGAAAGTCATTTAGAAGAGTAGCTCGTGTATCAAGGCTACCTTTTGCAGGCGTAAAACTGTGTCAAATATGTGGATTCTGATGATGCTTCAAAAACTATTTTTTTGTTTTTAGCCATGGTTTCTGATCTCTTTCATCTAGAAGCTAGGATAGTTGACCGAGTGAAAAGGTAAGATGTCACTATCATCCCTTTTTGAGTGTTGATTTTAATTTGAATTTTGAATTTTCCTTCATTTTCTACAAAGTACACGTTTTGATTCCACGTGTTTTTGATAAGCGTTTTAGTTTTTATCTTCCCATTGATCTTTATTTTTTCAATCTAAGCTTGAAAGGAATCTTCTTGTTAAGATTGAAGACTACATTCATGACTTGCTTCAGAAAAAGATAGATTATTGATCAATACTTTGAAATGTGTGAAACACTTGAAGATCTAGACTTAGTTTTTGAACTTCAGAATCTTTATCGTGTATCCAACATACACGCGTTCATTCTCAAAGATCTTTTCACGTCATTGAGGTTCTGAATTTTCTTTGAATGAGATTAAAATCATGATGAAACATTACATTGTGAAAAATTGTCTCGTTGATTGAACTAATATGTCATGAGAATAGTCCTGAAACGCTATAGAAACACAAGTGAAATATTAGTCCTTTCTTCAAAACATTTTATTAAAATTTGTTTTGTTGTCACTCAAAATCTTCAAGCTTTGGAGCTTTCAAAAGGGTCTGGAGCTAACATAACTTTCATGATTTTATTTTGTAGAGCAACTAAGATATTGGTATTATGTTTATAGGCTAGGATTGGATTTCTGAAATGAAATTATGCATGTTTTAATACGATTTAAGATTTGTATTGAATATGAAAATTTTGTTATAAAATGGAATTTATGTTTAAATTATACATATAGTATGACTTCAACGACCATGAGGCTTACATGATAGGATTCCTTACATGCAAGTCATGTTTGCAAATCGAGTCATGACATGTAAGCATATAGCGATTGTGATTGTGATTTCCTAGTGTTTATGTTAGCCAAACTCTTGTTTAGTTGTGCAAATGTGTGGCTGCAGGTAGAATCACATCAGCTATGCAATTATATAATTAGTGAAAATAATTGTCGTGAATTATTCTTGAGTTTGTGATAACATAATTCTAAATCTAGGAACTCTTATACAAGTAATTTATTTAATTGATTTCTTTAAATATTTTTATTAATTTTTGAGTCATAGTTAGTACTTAGGAACTTCAGTGAGTCAATAGAATCAGATTGAGCCTTTTTGTTGTTGCATTTGAGTTCATTGTATGAGGACATGCAATTGTGTAAGTGTAAGGGAGTTTGATAAGGTTGCATCAACCACCATTTTCCCTTATAACTCTAAGCATATTGCATCGTTTTGTGTGCTAGAATGGGTGAATATGATGGATTTGCATTTAATTCTCATTGGGTATCGTTGAGTAAAATCATGGTTATTTGCACCATTTTGATGAATAAATATATTTTGGAGTTTTCTGACTTTTAAGCCTCTTTTGTGAATGCTATCCGCTTATAGGAACATCTTGTGTTAGCTCATGAAGGCTATAGATTAGTTTGGAGCAATTTTTATAGTAGAGTACTTCTAGACCTCTATAGTGGTCACCAAAGGAAGAAATTGTAAGTAGACTATTATAGGTCTATGACTATAGTGGTCTTGCAAGGAATCTTTTTACCTAGGTCAAGAGACGCTAGCGGTCATATAGAGTCATCCCCATTGTCATCGAGTTGGATTTTGTAACACCCTAATATTTAACCCAATACGCCTAGGACGTATCTAGATTAATTATTAGTTATTACTTCTCTTTAAATTCATTTACAAAATACTTAGCGGAAATTACAAGTAAATTTTTTTTTTGAAATGAACATGTAAAACAAAGTGCGAGCCTTTGCGTGTAACATAAATGTAACGTGAAGCGGAAGAATAAATAAATCATACTGAACATAAACATTAAAGAACACATCAATCATGAACATCATTCTTCATCATATTAGCTAACATAGTTTAGTACATAACTACTGAAATATAAAGGAAACATAAAGTCTCACCCATACTAGTGGGCAGAGCTTGCAGGTACACAACAGAAATAAGAAACATAACAACGAATACATGAAACAACCCCAAAAGATACTCCCAAGCTATGACACTCCCTCCCTCGAACTATGGATGATGCTCCTCCTCATCCCTCGGTGGCACATACCCAATGAACTGGGCAAGCTCCTCGGATGCGTGAGGCGAAGGATGGGCGAACATGCCCTCCACGGCATAGGCGCATCTTCGACGTCGTGCTAACCTCCGCTGCATCACTGTCTCCTCGCTACCCATCCGATATCCATGGGTACAGGAGGGCGGAACCCTCCGAAAAGGATGAGAAGGAGGATCCTCTATGGGTAGTCTCAAATGTCTCGGGCGAGGCACGTACTGGGGTAACTTCGCACCGCTGAAGATAGAATGGGTGCGACGGTTTTGTCTCTGGGTCGCGTCCTCTCAAAAATCATGTCGTCGCCAAAGGGGAGGTCGGAGTAAAATGGAAGCTGGAGACTGGAAAGGCAAATGGGCGTCCCATGTATGCAAAAATGTGTATAGCACAATGACCCTCGAAGTGGTAGGACTGATGATCAAGATCGTAGTGCAGTTCCCACACGGTGCATCAACAAAAATCACGAACGACGCCATTCGATGTCTGGAGACGTAACGGAAAAGAAGAGAGAGAGGGGTGAGAATCTTGCTAAAGAATCTCGTAGGGAAATCCTCTATCCTAGTGTCATCGTTTACGTCCCAGGAACCTTGGGTTTATTGTAAAATGGTTAAGCATGCATAGGTTCATTATGAGGTTTTCACAAGATATTTATCCAAGGTCCATGTTTTTTTATAATGAGTCTTAATGCATGTATGCAACATAATAGTTCATGAATGCATGGCAGGACTTTACAACCAATAATCAAACAACATATAAGTGGCATGTAACTTTCTCTTGAACATCTTTCCTTTTCATACTTGTGACACTAAACATAATAGCAACCACCCCCTTAAACTAGGCTATGAGCTCATACCTTAACTAGTCGTCACTAGTTCTTACTTATCCTCTTGATAAGCGAATCATAAACATAATCATAATCATAATCATCATAATCCCGACTCCTAGAGTACGGGTAGGGGGCCTAAGGATCACCCATCATGGGACTTTTTCCTTCTTCGAAACGCATCGATTGGTTAAGACCACGACTTTGTCCGCTTTGGCAGGCTGATGTCTATGCCCTCACGGTTTTACCTTCTCCTCATGGAGAGGAATAGCATGTCTCTGTGTCACCTTAAACATCATATTTCTCAAAACTTTCTTATGTCCCTCAAATTTGATGGAAATTCGGCGGCATAACACTACTCTCAAATTTCCTCAAATTGAGTCATGCCACATAATCTCAATCACATGCATCATTTTCATGGAACTTTCTCAAATCAATATCTTTCTAGTTCACATGAGCATATTCCTCAATCTCATTCATATTTCGAAACCTCATGCATCTTAAATTAAGGCATAATACTTCATCACATCAACATGCCAATCATACACATAAAGTTTCATGCTCAAGGCATTAATCATAATCACATCATCATAAAGATGCTCGAGGTTCATCACCATAAATATGCTCACTCGGCCTCCTATCTCATAGTATCTTATGCTTAGACCCTTACGGGTCTTAAACTTGTATTCCAATCATTCTAATACCCATATTACATTTTATTACCCTCAAGAGGTTAACACTTAAACTTTTCTAAGATTTGAACTCACTAAAATTCCAAACAGCATTGTACATGTAAGTGCAGAAAATATCATATATTCAGGCTCAGAATCTTCGTTCGTGACCCTTTTTAAGATCCGTCTTCGCCTAAGGCTCCATAATCAATTCCTAAACCAATTATGAGGGATTCCTAGGCATGTTCTCTAAGTTGTAAACCATTTTTCCTCAATCTAACTATACTGGAAGAATTATGTTTTGCCATGTCTAAGTGTGCTAGAATTTCCTATTTAAGTTCTTATCATCACCTTAAGCTTAGAAATTAATACCTACTCATTTATGAAGGGATTTTATACATGTCTTACTGATTATGAACCATTTATCCCTGAATTAATCATGCTGAAACAGATTTGCATTTTTATGCATTAAAGTGTTCTAGAATTCTCATTTCTAATCCTATCAAGTTACTTATTCTTTTCTAACTTCTCTAAATTGATCCTTGCTTCACTCAAACATAATTTTACACATTTTAACACCTTAGAACAGCATTTATACAGTAGCCAATCATGAAGGGCAGAACTGAAATCACAAGCCCATAAAATCACATAATCTCATGAGTTGAAATGCATATAAGTTGCTAGTTTTCTCTTGGAATAATTCTAGGGATTCAAAACTCTTTTAGAAATCAAATCCTTACATCAAAATCATGCAATTACACATGAGGTCAGTAGCTAAATTAACTTGTTCATAAAATAGATTTAAAGTATATAATTTCATTCATAATGTTGCTTAGGTGCTCATAAGCTTATAAAAATTACAAAACATGAACTATGGACACTTGTGATTAGAGGAACTCATGCTAAGTCCATCATCATCACCACAAGGCCGAATGGCTTCTTTGAGAATGCCAACATTTTCTTAAAACCTTACATAGGATACTTGGGTAAGTCTTTGAGCTCTAGATCATTAAAGTGATGACATAAACTTAAACATGCTATGTACCTCATTTTTATTCTTCATTAGAAAGTAAAGTGAAGACATAAAGTAAACATGAGATGCACCTTTTTATTATCTTTAGAGTTTAAGTGATGGCATAGAATTTAAACATGCTAGATAAGAAAGTAAACATGAGATGCAAGGTTCAATTCTTATTTTAGTGCTCTAGGCCTCTTAAGGTGTTTACCCCAAATCAACAATCAACTTTAAGGTTGAAATAGGTAGGCTTTGAGATTTATTAAGTAGGATGCACATTCTTGTTTTAATCTTTAAGTTATTTAGTGATGACTTGAAAATAAACATGCTATGCAAAGCATTAAAGTAAACATGAATGCATCTTATTTTAGATCTTAGCTAGAGCTCTTTGCAAGACTTTAAAGGAACAAAATCTCAACCCATTATGTATCATAAGGCAAGCTTTAGAGTTCTTAGCACCTAGACTTCAAAGAAGTCTTAAGGTTTGAACTTCATCATCAAGCTTAAGAAAATGGACACAAAGTTCAACACTTTGTCTAAACAAAACTACAAGAACTAAGTCATATTCTTTATTTTATTGCTCATGGGCTTCAATCTAGAGTAAAACTCTTAGACGGCCAACCAACTTTAAGGTTGGCAAGGGTAAGCTTAGAGCTCTTTGAAAACATGTGATTAATTTTCTTTAACAAAACTTTTGTGATCTACTTTACATTTTTAGCAAACTTTATTCAAACTACAAGGCAAAGGAAACCGAAATCATTTAAGGAAGAAAGGAAAAATCGAAAAAGAAACCAAGAAAAAGAAAGAAACACAAGCATGTATGGTCCATGACCAAGTTATTTCAAGCTTTAGAGGTTTCTCACAAGACAACAACAAGTCATTATCTTGAAACCTCATCATCAAGCTCATGTTATTTTCATAAAATGGCCTCTTGGCCGAAAATGAAAAGGAAAGAAAGAAAGGAGTTTGAACCAAGAGAAAACTAGAACTTTCTTTAAGGAAAACAAGCAAAACTTGAGAACAAAACCCCTACCTAAGGAAGTCTTTGAAATAGAAGAAAGAAAGCTTGGTTCTTGAAAGTTGAGAAGAAAATCTCCTCTTGGATTGTGATGATGGATTCGGCCAAAGAGGGAACTCAAAGGGAATGATTTTTCCTTGAGTTTCTAAGCTTGGAAATGGAAAGTTTAAGTGTTTAGGAGATGGTTTAAGGTGAGGTAGTGTGGTTTATGGTTGTTTGTGGTGGTTTATGGTTGTTTGTGGTGGTTTATGGTGGTGGCAAGGATTCTTTAAGAGGTAGAAGAAAATGAAGAAGATGAAGAGAAGTTTGAGAGAAAAAGCAAGAAAATGCAAGATAACTAAACTTAGCAAATGATCTAAAGTGTATCAAGGTTCTTCAAGGCTTGGTATTTATAGAAATTTTGGCACAATGAGGGCTTCCAAGAGGAAGAAGGCCGACGGCCAAATGGGAGGGAAAAGGGAGGAAAACATCTCTTACAAAGTATGGCAAAGGCATGGTTGAAAGCATGGTGAAGTATGGGCAAAAGTATGGGCAGGCATGGCTCTTTGAGTGAAGAAAATTTCAACATGTGGCATTTTTCCTTGGCCTTGCATTCGGCCAGATTTGGCACCAAGGGAGAGAAATTTGTTCATGTAATTGTGGTTTAGTGATGTGTTTAGGTGTTTCTTTGATTAAGGTTTTGGTTAGTAGTTGTAAGAAAATGTTTAGGTGAGGTAATTGGGTAATTAGGAGTGTCAAGACTTGATTAGGAGGGCAATCTTACTAGATTAGTAATTTAAAATAATTCTTTTGGTCAAATGAGGTATGGCACAATTCCTTAATTTAAGGAATTGGAGAGAAATACTATTCAAGATTCCATGACTAGGAATCTTGAATTAAAGAATGCAATTAGAGTTTAACTAAGCAATCTTAGGTTCTAATTAACCTTAATAAATTATTTTGACTCTAGATTAATTATCAAAATAAATTACTCTTCGATTAGAGCCTAATATTGCTTAGGTTTGCTTAATTGCGTCATTAGGCTCACTTACACTATTCCAGGGGCAAAATGGTAATTTTACTAAAACTGCCCGGGACCTTGGGCCCGACTAAACATCAAATCTCACTCATAAACATCATTTCAAACTTCCTGGAAAAATTCGGGCTCAAACGGCACCTTTTACCCATGTAGAATCCAGGAGGGGTATTTTGGTCAATTTGAGCCGAAAGTTTAGAAACGAAATTTTCACCTCTGATATCATTCATAACAATTCTAACCCCCTTCAAACATTGAGTTGACCTATTGAGATGGGTCAACCTTTAATTTGGTAAAATGACCTCAGGGGCATTTTAGTCATTTATACTCAAACAAGAAAAATGGAGGCGTACAGGATTTTACGTTGTAGGGCCCTATTTTTTATTCTTTGATGAAGTAATAGATATTTTGAACATATTAGAACAACAAAGCATCATCTAAGCTGCCTCTTCGCACCTTCTATCCCTCTTCTCGATTATCTTCTAATTCCCACCCATGTTTTACATTACGATTACAATTTTAGATTTCTTCTTGAGAGTACTTTCCTTTATTTTAGTTGTCATCCTCTATCTATGGATGAGTAGTTTTTGCCTAGTGCAAGGATTTCAAAGGATCCAAGGAATATGCTTTGAGACTCCGATATTTTAATGCAATTTATGATTTGGATTTCCAATATTTCTTCAGTTAATTCTCTCTTATATTTTTCTGTCTACTAAACATTTATATTCATGAGAGTTAGCACCAATAGTGATGTGTTTGCTATTGTAAATCTCATACATAGTTAAGGTTCCAATTGGATATAATTTAACTGAGAGTAAATATAGTTGATTGGTAAAAGGGATTAGAATTAATTCTGATAGAGAATTAGGTTATTGTAATTGGCATTAACTTAGCATAAACATATAAGGATTGCGATTATGATTTCCTAGTGTTTATGATAGCCAAACTCTTGGTCAATTGTGTAATTTGTGATGATCGCCAAGTAAAATTACATTATTGGTTGTACAATTGTATAATTAGTGAAAATAACCTTCTACGTGAATTATTCTTTTGAGTCTATGATAACATCCTAGATCTGGAAAACTCCTTGTACCAGTTCTTCAATTTTTTTATTAATACAACCCCAACCTCTAATTTCTAATTGGCTAGTAGCACTTCCTTGAGACATGACTTGAGTTGTTTCCTTTACTATATTATTTGTGCAACTTGGCATTAAATAAATTTTAATTTGTTTGGGTGGCAACAATTCACTAGGACCCAATTTTGATGGTGGTTTTGGTATCTAAAGTTGATGGATGGATCCAAAGAGTTATAAAAGTTGTTTCAATCATAACTCTTTCATCTTGAGTCCAACTAAGGCAAATGATAAGTACAATTAAAGCTCAAAAACAAAGGATGAACTTTAACCTAGGGACAATTTATGAATTGTAGTTTTAAGGAGTGATGATATATAAGAAACTCAAAATCCAAACATTTTGCATTTTTTTTTTGTCAATTTTCCATATTAAGATTAGGTTCCTATCTTTACAATTTTCTCTTCTCCATTCTTACTTTTCAACTTCAACCTTCTCTCTTAGTCTATGTGGTTTTTGTTGCATACCAAAAGTGTCCCTAGCTAATTCTTGGCCAAGTGAATAAAGACTGGTACATGTGACAAACCGAATTCCACAAACCAAGTTGAGGTTCCTCTCATTGTTCAAGAAGTTATGAAAGCTTAAACCAACAGTAAGTCACTTCCTAGTATTTGGCTTCATATGCTATGTCATTTTTCAAATCACTTAACGAGCAAAATGAATAAAAAGACTATTGGATGTATCTTTGTGGATATGATAGTCAAAGAAACGGAGATGTTCTAATCCCATAATTGGATGTTGTTATACATCATGTAATGTGGTGTTTGATGAAGCCTTTTTGTGGTTGCCACTACAAGTAGCTCTATCAAATTCTAAAGAGATTAAAGTGCATTAAAAAAAACAATTTGACTCACTGGTTTGAACTTCCATAACTTTTTGAATGGTGAGACAAAACTTGGATTGTGGAAGAAAATTAATCACATGTGCTATAGTCTTCATACATTAACCTAGAATCTCTGGGACATTTTTGATATGCAACATGCTCAGACAAATGTCTACCACACCATTTTGTGCTTGTGCAAGTGAAGTACACTCTCGTGAGTGTTGTGCTCAATGCATGAGATATAGAGTTGAGAGCTCCAAGTGTGAGTGAATGGTTGAATGCATTTAGTGAGTGTCAAGACGAGTAAGCTAAAGTAAGGGTGAACAAGTGATCCTAGTATGTGAAAGTGGATCAAGTAGGTAGCGTGATAGTGTGAGTGCATACACTAGAGTGACAATGAGCTTTTGTGTTTGTACTTTTTATTATAAAAGAAGTTTATTTTATCAAGTTGTCTTCTTTCTCTGATCTAGTTTTCTACATCTATAGAGTACTATGCCCTTTTAATCAATTCAATGAATCTAGAGAAATCTTATGGCTCGATCTCAAGTCTCTAAACTTGAATAAATTTGAGTTTCGTCATGTTTTTCTTCTTTCTTCTCTTGACTTCAAATTTCCTTATTGATGATTATCGAATATTTGTTTATATTAGGGATTATAATGAGATTTTGATGATTGACCAATTTATTTGAATTTGATCGCATGAAATTGATGAGATTTCAACTTAAGTCTAATCCCTAGGTCGATGCATTCCTAATCTTTATGTAAATATAGTTCTATTCAAGTTTTGCAATTATACAACTATTAGATCATTGTTAATTGAATTCCAAAAGATATCTTAATTGTGAAAATCAGATGCAAGGATTTCGATCTAAGTCAAGTAATCACATATTCTAAAATTTGATGCAATTCTTATGGTTTATATATATATATATAAAAGTTTTTTTTTTATTTAACATTAGGTTTTAAGGACGGCCCATAGCTAGCTGAAACTTAATAGGCAAACAAAACCATTATATGCTAAGTAATAAAGGAATATTGACAAACTAATGAGAGGCATCCTTGAGGTTGTTGGTATTTTTGCAAGCTTTGTCTAATGTCTTCAAAGCATTAGGATAAAAGATGCACACAAGTTGACATGTTTCTTGTGGTTAATCTCCATGAGTTGGATCAAATGCATTTCTTATAACTTTGCAAGAATCTTCAATCCACATAGATCAACAAGGATTAAAGGAACATATACAACAGGCAGAGCAACTAAAAGCTTAAATTTCTACCTAGAGCAACACAACCATAATCTTACCAAAACAAAGTGCTGAAACATATCAACACACCAGCAAAAAAACTAGTCATACACCAAAGATTGAGGCTTATTGCCTATAAGCACCTCCAAGAAGAAGTGCACAAAACAAAAGACATTATCCACCATCAAAGTGATCATTGCTCATACTTGATCAAAATACAATATTCTGATGTTGCTTGATGTGTCAATAATAGTAAGACCCACCAAATGTGAACAATGCACATACCATCTGAAACTAACTAGACACAATCATCAAGAAAACTCACCTCCAGGAGTAACAAACAAATCATTACGTGATGAGAATGTGGATAATGTAACACCCTAATATTTAACCCAAACACACCTAGGATGTATTAAGATTAATTATTAGTTATTACTTCCTTTTAAAACTCGTTTATAAAATCACTTAGCAAAATACGGGTAAATTTTTTTTTTAAATATGTAAAACAAAATGCGAGCCATTGAACACTACATAAGTGAATTGTAAAGCGAAGAAAAGATAAATCATGCAATACAAAAGCAATAGAGGACACCTCAACCATAGAAACAACCATCATAATATTAAATATCGTAGTTTAGTACATCAACTGAAATATAGAAAGGCATAAAGTCATACCCATATAAGTGGGTAGAGCTTGCAATACATGAAAGGAAAATCAGGAAAAGAAGGAAACATAAACAACAAATACATGAAAAGCCCCAAAAGATGCAACCAGCTAAAAGCAAACCCTCCTCTAAAGCCTACGGATGACGCTAATCCTCGGTGGGAACGTAGCCCTCAAATTGGAAGCTCCTCGGATGTGGCCCAAAAAGAGGGGCATGGGCATGTAGATCAGCGGAGCGACGTGGCCTCCTCGCGGGCATCTCTCGGTTACGTCATGCCTCACAAGCCTCGGCTGAGGTGTCCTCACTACCCCTCCCGACGGCCAAAGGCACCAAGGAGAACCTCCGAGTAGGGATTGGGAAGATCCTCAGAGGTCCCCCCAGCAAGGTATGAGGGCACACTAGGATAGTCATGCAGGAAGACGAAGGTCGAGCAGGCGAGTCTCTCATCACGGGCCCGTCCTCTAAAGATCAAATTTCGCCGTAGGGAGAAGTAAGGTAAAACGGAAGCTGAGAGGGGAATGCAAACGGGCGTCCCATGTATGCAAAAATGCGCACGGCACAATGACCCTCAAAATGGTAAGACTAATGATCCTGGATCGTAGTGCACCTCCCATAGCGGTGTGTCAATGAAGATCACGAACAACACCATCGTGGTCTGGAGATGTTATGGAAACAAAGAGAGGGGATGAGAATCTTGCTAAAGAATCTCAGGAGGAAACCTCCTATTCTAATGTCATCGTTTACGTCCCAGGAACCTTAGGTTTATTATGAAAAGGTTAAACATGCAAGGGTTCGTTATGAGATTTTCATATAAGATAATTATCTAAGGTCCGTGTCTTTTATGATGAGTCTTAATGCATGTATGCAGCATAGCAAGATATGAATGCATGGCAATACTTTATAGCAGCCAATAAAACAATCTCATCAATAATTGAATTCTCATATAAGTGGCATGTACTTTCTCATAATCTCTCTCTTTCATAAGCAAAATGCTTCACATCTTTTCTTATTTCTCAAACTTGTGACATCATGGTATAAAAA
Source organism: Dalbergia oliveri (assembly GCA_030441495.1). NCBI lineage: Eukaryota > Viridiplantae > Streptophyta > Magnoliopsida > Fabales > Fabaceae > Dalbergia > Dalbergia oliveri. Next base: position 22,302,124 of record JAMLFY010000003.1, read on the forward strand.
TTAGTACGACCCTGATACTAGGCTATGAGCTCATACCTTAACTAGTCGTCACTAGTTCTTACTTATCCTCTTGATAAGCCTATCATAATCATAAAAATAATAATCCAGACTCCAAAGTAAGGGACCTAAGGAATCACCCATCATGGGATTTTTTCCCTTCTCCAAAATGCATCAACTGGTTAAGCCTAGTGACTTTGTCCACTTTGGCAGGCTAATTTTGATGCCCTCACGGTTTTCCTTCTCCTCATCATCAGGAGAAGTACGTCTTGGTTTGAAATGCATCATCTGTTAAGACCAATGACATTGTCCGCTTCGATATGGCTCCACGACCATACACCCCACGGGTTTCCTTTCTCCTCACGTAGGAGAAATGCGTTTTGCATGTCACATATAAAATCTTTCTTTTCAAACTTTCCTTAAGTCCCTCAAATTTGACGGAAATTCAGGAGGCATAACGACTACACCCCAAATTTCCTCAAATTTGAGTCATGCCACATAACTTAAATCACACATGTTGTTCTCATGAAATTTATCAATCAAGTAAATCTCTTAATCAGGAGCATACCCTCCTAATTCATTCATATTTCATATCTCATGCATCTTAAGCATAGCATACCACTTCATCACAACAACATGTTCCACATACACATATAGTTTCATGCTCACGGTATTAACATATTCACATTTATCTTGAGTATACCCACTCGGTCTCATTCTCACATCACACCTCCTATCTTATGGTGTCTTATGTTTTGACCTTATGGGTCTTAAACTTGTGTTCTGATTATCCTAACATTCATTATGGATCTTTATTTCACCTAAGGGATCATAACCTATAATTTCCTCTATTGTTTATGCTTACTAACATAACCAAACAACATTAAATCACTTTGGGCAGAAAATTATCTTATAATTACGGTGTTCTAGAATCTCCGCTCTAACCCTTTCTAAGTTCCGTCTTCGCCTAAGGCTCCATATTCAACTCCTAAACCAATTATGAGGGATTCCTACATATTTCCATTAATTATAAGCCATTTTTCTTAATCCAATTATGCTAAAACAGAATTTACCATTTGTGCATCTAAGTGTTCTAGAATTCTCATTTTAAGTCCTTTCTAGTTACTTGTTCCTTCCTAACATTCCTAAATCGTTCCTTGCTTCACTCAAACATAATTTTACACATTTTAACACCATAAAACAGAATTTATACAGTGGCCAAGTGCACAAGGCAGAACCAAAAATACAAGCATCATATAATCACATAATCTCATGATTTAAATGCATATAAGTTGTTAGTTTTCTCTTGGAATAATTTTAGGAACTCAAAACTCTTTTAGAAACCAATTCCTCTCATTAAAATCATACAAAAATGGGTAAGGTCAGTAGCTAAAATATTTAGTTCATGCATTAGATTTAAAACACAAAATCTTGTTCACAATGTTCTTTAAGTTCACCTAAGCTTAGAAAAATTCCAAGACATAGGCTATGGGCACTTATGATTAGATGAACTCATCCAAGTCCATCATCATCATCACAAGTCTGAAATGGCATTCTTGAAATGCTTCCATTTCCTAAAACTTTACTTGTGATACCTGGGCAAGTCTTTGAGCTCTAGGATATTTAAGTGATGACATAAACTTAAACATGCTATGCACTTATTTTACTCTTCATTAGAAAATAAAGTGAGAGCATAAAATAAATATGAGATGCAACCTCATTATTATCTTTAAAGATTAAGTGATGACTTGAAATATAAACATGAAATGCAAGCTTGGAAATTTAAACATGATAATGCAAGTTCATTTAGTTATTCTTGAGAGCTTAGTGATGGCATCAAAATAAACATGCTATGCAAGGCATAAACATAAACATTTATGCAACTCATTTTATTTTAGGTAGAGCTCTTACAAGACTTTAGAGAAACATTATAACCTTAACCCAATATGTATCTTAACAACATAAAGTGAGCTTTAGAGTTCTTAGCACCAAGTCTTCAAAGAAGTCTTTGGTTTGAACTTCATCATCAAGCTCAAGAAAATGGACTAAGACATAAACTCAACACTTTAACAAAACAAACATAAAAGAACTACTCATGTTCTATATTTTATTGCTCATGGGCTTCAATCTAGAGTAAACTCTTAGACGACACCAACTTTAAGGTTGGCAAGGGTAAGCTTAGAGCTCTTTGAAAATATAGGATTAATTTTCTTAACAAAACTTTTAGTGATCTACTTAACATTTTTATCAAACTTTGTTCAAATAAAGGAAGTGAAAACCGAAACCATTAAGGAAAAAGGAAAAGAGAAAACTTTGAGGAAAAGAAAGGAAAAAACGAAAGCATAAGCAAGAAAAGGAAAGAAACCAAAAGCATATATGGTCCAAGACCAAGTTTTTCAAGCTTTAGAGGTTTCTCACATGGCATCACAAGACCATTATCTTGAAACCTCATCATCAAGCCAAAGTTTTACTCATGAAAAGGCTCCAAGGCCAAAAAAGAAAAGAGAAGGAAAGGCTTGAAAACCAAGAGAAATCTAGAACTTTTCTTAAAGAAAACAAGTAAAACTTTTGAAATAAACCCCTACCTAAAGAAGTCTTGAAAAAAATGAAGGAAAGCTTGAGTCTTGAAAGAAATGAGAAGACAAAAATCTTTTCTTGGGAAGGAGGAGGATTCGACCAACAAGGAACTCAAGGAAGATGAATTTTCCTTGAGGTTGTAAGCTTGGAAATGAAAGATTTTAGTGTTTAAGAAGTGGTTTGTGGTGGTGGAAAGGCTTCTTTGAAAGGAAGAAGAAGAAGTAGAGAAAGAACTCTTGGAACATTAAGAAAGGAAATCTTTGAAGCTTTGAACAAATGAGCAAAACATCACAAATTTTCCTTGATGCCTATATATAGAAATTTTGCAACACATGGAGGCGCATCCATGGGGAGTGGCCGGCCTTTTTGGCAAGGGAGGAAAATTCTCTTACAAGGCATGGCTTTGAGTATGGGTTAAAGCATGGGTGAGTATGGGATGGGTATGGGCAAGGCATGGCCTAAGTATGGCCTTTGGAGTGGATTTAAAAAAAAATCAACATGTGACACCAAATGGAGAGCATGAATTTGGCAGCATTACAGCCCAAAGGGAAGGATGATTTGTCCATGTAATTGTGGTTTAATGATGTGTTTAGGTGTTTCTTTGATTAAGGTTTTGATTAGGAGTTTGTAAGAAAGTGTTTAGGTGAGGTAATGGCTAATTAAGGTTGTCAAGACTTGATTAGGGGAGTGATCTTGCTAGATTAACAATTAAAACCATTCTTTTAGTCAAATGAGGTATGGGCACAATTCCTTAATTTAAAGAATTGGATAGAGAAAATATATTCAAGATTCCATGACTAGGAATCTGAATCAAAGAATGTAATTAGAGTTTAACCAAGCAATCTTAGGCCCTAATTAACCTTAATAAATTATTTGATTTAGATTAATTATCAAATAAATTAATCTTCGATTAGCCTAATATTGCTTAGGTTTGCTTAATTACATCATTAGGCTCACTATACACTGTTCTAGGGCAAAATGGTAATTTTGCACTAAAACTGCTCGGACCTCCGGCTAACCTACATCAAAACCCACTCAAAAACATCATTCCAAACTTCTTGGAAAGTTTCTGCTCAAACGGCATCTTTACCCGTAAAACATGAGGGTATTTTAGTCATTTTGAAAGTTTGGAAAACGAGATTTTCACCTCGGATATCAAACATAACAAATATAATCCCCTTCAAACATTGAGTTGACCCATTCGGATTGCCAGGTCACTGCCTTTAATTCCTGGCAAAAATGACTTAAGGCATTTTGGTCATTTGTACTAAAGGAAAAAATTGGGCATACAGAAAAACAAAAAAGGGAAAAAAAAATAGCTCACTGACCCCCACCTCCCCACTACAATGGAGGTGGTGGTCCTCCTCACCCAAAAAAATAAAAAAAAAACAAGGCAAGGGAAGAGGGCATTGTTGGAAAAAGAGAAAGGAAGGGAAGGGGCTACAATGCTTTTGGTTTTAGAAGGAAGGGAGTTGGGTGTACATGAAATGGGTTGGGCTAGGTTGGATTAAACCTTAAAACCTGCCGATTTCAATAGGTCAATTTTTAGAAGCAAAACTAACCTGATAATGACTCGGGTCAAAATCAGGCCAACCCAATCTTCAAACAATATATAATTATTTGAATATTATACATATTAAAGTTATGAAATTTTATAAGAAACAAAATTTTGGAGATATTTTGTCATATATATTTCAAAAAAAATCATATCAATATAAAAATAACATCAAGGTGTATAAAATATATAAATTAAATTCTAAAATATAATTTCTCACTAATTATTATAAAAAAGTATATTTCCATAACACTTATTTGACTTCAAGGAGTTAACCAACGAATATGACCCAAACCTAGCTTGAAAAGTGAACCGAGTCAAATTTTAAGACCCAAACCAATCCCAATAAGCTTTGAGCCAAGCTGGGTTAGTGGGCTGGGTGGGTTGTGAACACTAGAAGGGAGGCGTTTCCTCTAGGAAACCCACTTTCAATAAAGTTAGAAAGCAAAGAGTTCAATTCATTCCGAACAAATGCCAAACCACCAGACCTAAATTCAAGCCAAAATCTATATTTCTCAAGGAAGTCTCACACACACATTCATCTCTTGAGTTATTACATAGCCAAGGTCCCTAATACAACTATTTTTCCACACTTGAAGCTCTCGATGGTCGAAATATCTTAGTGGGAATTTCATAGCTACGCTTGGATTTGGAAGCCATCAACACACAGCAACACATCATTCAACATGAAAGCAAATGAGAAAAGAAAGATGCACCAAACAATATTGAATTTTACATGAAAACAAGCAAGCATAAATAGCAACTACAGCAAATAAGAGGACAAGAAATTGTAGGAGAGCAAACCAGACACTTGGTAGACTGCAATATTTCAAGGCAAGATAGAATAGGTGCAGAAAAGCAAAGAATTTGAAAATAAATGTCAAAAAATCTATACTACTTATAAATAGACTTATACCAGAAAAACTTTTACACGTGGCATTCATTAACACTTAAGGGACCATAATTTTCATAATCTTGATTATTAATTATTAAAAAAATGTTACATTAAATATTGAATAGCAATTCCTTCTAAATCTTAATTTAAACCACCAATCATTATTTAGTATATTAGTAATTTAAATTTTAAAATCAAATTAAATATTATCATAATCAATGTTACATAGATATGCAATTAACCATATATTTAATTTGACCAATCAATGATTATTATGAAATCTTATTTTGATTTTAGTTCAAGATTAAAATTTGATTTCCTAGACAATTAACTACACTTAACCCCACACATTGCACTACCCAATAAGAATTTCTTCTTAATTGCATATTGATAGTGAAACTTGCCTACCAGGCTACCATACATTCTTTTCGAACTTTTCTCTACTTTTTATTTTTTATTTTATTTTCTCTCTCCCCAACTTCTACACTTTCTCATTCTCCAACTTATGCTTACTATCTCTTTTTCTTTTTATTTTTGTAGCTTGCAGATCATTTTTCTCGCACTCTAATAATGGTTTCTATAAATTATATAGAAGGGCTCTTGAAATTAGTTGTGCAATGGGGATGTTGATATATTTCTATGTTGCTTTCACACACCATGGTCTATGAACTTGGTATTCTTTGTTCATCTTGAAATATTAAGCACGCGGTCTTTTGGCACAAGCAATGGACTGATTTAGAAGGTATTTGTCATTAAATCAAATGGAACATGACAAGGATTGTTGCTGATTTTATTCTCCAATGGTCAAGCGAATGCCTTGGCATATATAGATGATATGTAGGTCCGAAAAGAGGGCAAATATTGCAATTGAATGCTAACTAGGAGTAATGGTGGTGTTTGTGCATAATATGGTTGTAATTCATGTGAACAAACAGCATAATTAGAGAAAGGAGTTTAATTTTGATTCTATAACTTATATGTGTGAGATTGTGTATCTATTGAGAAAGGGTTTATAGATATTGATTGTAGATGTATGGTTTCATTCCTTACCAATTTGAAGGATTGATTTTTTGAATAAATATTAAACGAAAAATCATCATTGTGTAACTCTGATGCACATTGTTCTATCATGAAATATTTTTTTCATTAATTTTTTCCAATATTTGTATTTGTTTAATTATTAACCTATATCTATACTACTAATACCTATTTTTTACTAATTATAACACATTAATTATGGTATATATTTTAAAATTGTTACTTTATTTTACTAAAGGGATGTATAAGGAAAGAGGGTATAATTGAAATCACATAAATTAAATTTATCATTATTTTTATTAATTAGAAAATATATTTTTAAAAATTAAATATTTTAATTTACTTAAAAAACATAAATGGCTTGGGATGACAAAAAACCATGCACATATCCACAAGATTCCATGCAATGGAGACGGGGATATGTTTAGTTTCCATGGGGACGGGGGTGAAGCCCCTGTTTGTTAAATGAGCCAGGACTTGGAATTAGCCACACCCCATGGAGACCCAATACCCCAATTCTTTATATATATATATATAAAGAAAATCTTATCACACTTTCATTTTTTAATTATCTTTATTGGATTTATATTATATATGTATTTTCATTTTTAATTTAGATTATGTTGCATTAGTAGTATTTGTTATTATGGATATTTATATTTCAAAATTTAAAGTATTTTTAAAATTTTTCTCCTTTTTGATTTTTTAATGAACTAGTGAATTTCTGTGTGGGTTCAAATCCCACAAGAATGGAAATGAAGAACCGTGATGGGAATGTAGATGGAGAGGGGAGGCAAAATTCTTAAACATAATGTCTCTCATGAATACCCATTATCATTCCTATAAATAACTTATGATATAGTAAAATTATTCATTTATTCTTTTCATTATTCAACAATTTTAACTAAAGTGTAAATTTTCATAAAATATGCTATTTATTGTTAGTTAAAAGTCATCTATTGAGATTTTTTCAACCTTATTAACACGATATTCAAAATAAGATATAAAATAGAATGACACACTTATATTTAATTAATTTATTTAATTATTTTTCTATTAAATTATTTTCAAAATAAATTTATATACTCAATTTTCTACAAGATATATTTAAATAAATTATTATTTATTTTTAATAATAACTAATAAATTATTTCTTATTATCAGATTGCGTATTTTGAGTAAACAACTAGTAAAACATGAAGGTTTAACATCAAATCTACCTCTAACATAATCAATGTGTAAGATAAAAAGCAACATAATCTAACAAAGATTCGCTAACAAATAAAAAGAAGCAAACAATCAATGAAACAGGTTCACTACTACTTATAATGACTAAAGATGCTAATATGGCAAATGAGGTCAACTGCAATAGAGAGTTGGTCAATACAATCCAGCTGGACAAAACCAAATTCCATTAGCCATCAACGACAGATGGAGGGTGATCCACTCTTCAAGGAAATAAGGAGGAGTAATCGACAAAGGACTAAAAATATCGAGCTGAAGGACTATGTGGCTTAGGCATTTTTATTGAATTCTCTTCTGTCTAGATTCTTCTTGGAATAATTCCTTTTGCTTCCTTATACTGATATTGTCATTCTGCCTCCATGTTCAGGTGTTGAAGCTAATGCGAAGGACTTGAAGATTATTTCCTTTGATTTTTGCATTCCCTTATACTTCTACCATTTACTTTACATGTGCTCCAAAAATACCAAAATACTCTCAGTTATATAACTCACATATACCTTCATTGTTTCATCATATTGTCTCTTATAGTTGAAATCATTTAATTCAGAAGCATATTACATTGTTTCACTACTCAACACAACAATGTTATATACAAGCCAAAAGAAGCAAAACACAATACAAATTTACCAAACAGGATGTAACAATTCCCTCCTACTAGTCACATAACAACGAGTGGAACATTTAGCATAACAAACTACCAACATAATTCAACTCAAATCAATAAACTATATGGGCCTACAGTTTATAAAATGATTTATTTTTATAAGAAGAATTTATATCAATTGATTTTTATAAATTGATTTTTATTAGTTTTGTAACATCCTCCAAAGTATAACATCATCCTTAAGTCATGACATTATACTTAAGAGTTGTTACTATAAATTAACGGACCTTTCTTAATTATTTATAGCAAAATAGATCAATTCAGGTAGTAACTAATTCATAATTTTATTAAAATATATAATAAAGAAACAAAACAGTTATTGAATATAAAGTCAAGTACAAAAGGAAGATTTTTATGAGATTTACTACACATATGTTATCTCTTATATTTACAGACATATACATATAACTAAGTACAATAGATACAAGTCTCTCCACTAAACCTAATTCCAATTTCTTCAGTGTACAGCCTTGTGTCCTTCTGGGTCAACATGGAGACGACACGGGGAAACTCAAACACATAGGGTAAAAATTCTAAAATTCTCGTAGGATATCCCCAAAATGTATAGTAAAATAAATCCATGTCATCGTCATCATCCCAACTACTTCGATTTATTAAGAAAATGTAATCATGCCACACATATTGAAGATTCATTTTAGAGTTCAAAACTATCCTTCCGAAGTGGGTTTCTTTCAATATTCAATCACTTAATTCACATATATCAAAATATTCCAACACATAGTAAATCATTCTAGGGCAGTTCAAAAAAATTATGATAAATGCAGTGAAATTATCTTAAAGTGCCTTGGTTTCACTTGTGGCTATAGAACTCAATTTAGGGCATTTTTTTCTTTTCATCGACATAGAAAGACTTAGTTCATATCCAATGGTATTTATAGTGGATAACACCACGCATGGGAAATGCAGAAGCTTTAGGACTTTGCTCATTCCTATATGTGATAATTGGACTTCATTTTTTCCTCTTCGAATCACACAAGATTTATTCCTAGCCGATATGTCTACCGATTCATAATATCTCTAGGGAAGTTCCTCTTTTGCCTTCCCCTCATTTCAACATAAGTCTTGTTTCTTTTTCGTGCATCAGAACATGCACAATTGAAGTTCAAACATTCTCGTTTCTCCCACATATGCATCATGTACTTTTCTTTTTCCAAATGCATGCATAAAACACATATAGATAATCAATCACAAGTAATTCTCATAAACCAAGCTTTAAAGTCCATAGCATGCATTCATACACATCATACTTGAATCAAAAGGCATTATATCATCAATTCAAGACTTTGGTTCATTTCTAGCACATTGGTAGATTTTACACTTGTGTAGCAAAATTTAATTTGCATATCAAACAAACAATTTCAAGGCTACAAAAATTATCCATGACACTTCAATGTGTCCACAAGGTCCTGTAAAAATTTCAGAGCAAGAATCATTCTCTAACTATGTTAACAAAATTCTACAAATTCAAAGGTAGAAACTACTTATTTTCAATCACAGCCAAATGTGTCAATTTTATTACCCTATCAAATAAACATATAAATTCCTAGAAAAATTCATGGTTAGATTTTAATATGTCCTCAACATGCTGTAAAAATTTCAAGACAAAATTCGGTGATTTGAAATAGCAACAAAATTTGACAAATTTATAGCTTCAAATTTGACTGTCAGGAAGAAACCTTATTGTTTTGGTTTCTGATTTTTAGAAAATAGTAAAATTCATTTTAAAGATCCAACAAAAATACTGAAAATACATTACTATATTAGCTTCATCATATAAAATTTTCAGCTCAATAATCCATCTACAAACACTTCAAAAAAATCATGAACCCTAACCTACCTGTACAAATTGAATTCCAGCAACCTAAGTTAACACTTATTTTGCCAAAAAGAGTTTTCTAACCTCATCCAAACACTCCACCAAATTAGACACATAAATATCTATATATTATCAACCAATACAACTAAGAATACCAAGTTAACTCAGTAATCAAAGCATAAAAACAGCTTTGAAGCAAAGAACGTTCAAAAGTCCTACTTTTGGAGCTTTAGAAATCTTGGCTCCAAAGGATGCTCCAAGAAGGATTTTTCTCACTTTAAGGCCTTCAAACCAACACCAAACCCTTCCTTAGGCGTGGTGTATAAGGTATCAAAGTGAGAATTGGTGAGAAGTTGAAATTTCAATTAGTTAGTTTAATAGATCTTGATGAGGTGAGTAAGTTTGGATAAAGGAAGTTTATGGTTTTAGTAAGGCTGGGCTAGGATTTTGAGATTTGAATCAAGATTTTGATGCTCTTAAGGAAGCAACAATGGAGGTGGTTGTGTTATCCTTGATTGCCAAAGATGGTAAGTGTAATAATGAAGTTTGGTAGCTTGGATATATCTTATATTAAGTGTGGTAATCTTTATTTAATATAAAATCTAAATTCTTCCTAAAAGAAAATAAGATGAATGACTATGATTTGATCTTATAAATTAAGATTAAATCTTAGCCTTACACTTGGCCCTAAAGGATAGACATTATCCTTTTGTAAAAATTAAACTATCTTTCCTGTTAGAAACGCACATCGAAATTTTACTGAATGAAACACCATATCTGGGTAAACATATATTGCTCGAAATTAAATTCCATGTATAAAATCCTCACTTCTAACCTTAACCCTATTTTAAGAGTCAGATCTCCTTATCTCAAATATAGGGTTTCAGCTGTTCAAAGGCATAAACCCACAGATCACCATTCACTTTTTGTTTAACGCTCATTGGTCACCTCATCATTGCTAAAACTGCGATTTTTAAATTCACGAACAAAGTTCAAATTAATTTTTAAATAATTTTTTGAATGTTACAAGATTCATGAAAAAAAAAATCATTTGTTCAAAGAAACAAAGTATTTTGGGATCCGCTGATAGCAAAAGCGAGAATAGATGTGTTTCTAGAACAGTTTGTTAAAAAAAAAAAAAACAAATAAATAATCTATCCAGTTTGAGCCACACGAAAATCCACGATTCATGGCTTTGGGGATTTTGATCATTGACTTGAGCGACAGTCCGAAATCTGAATTGATATCAGGACATTTATTTTCCACAGCCAAAGAGACAATCTTCAAAAGGGCCGAACCATTGTCAAATCACTAGTGCATTCTCAACCCAAGCGCAGGTTACAACAAGCATAAGCAGAACCACTGTAACTGCCCCCATTCAAACCCCTCCCAGATTCTGACAAGAAAAAAATCTCACGTATGTTCATTTGCTAAACCTCAATCATTACATCCAGATCTCAGGTTAGCTTAAGCGTCAGTGCTGCAGAGAGCACTCCTAGTGTGCTAGTGAAGGCTTTCTGCTCATGTGCCAATATGACCTACAATATAATTTCTCTAGGCCAACAAAATTATGACCTACAATATAATTTATCTCAAGGCCAACAAAACAGCCAACCTGCTCGATTGAATCACACCAACCGGATTTGGATTTAGGCAAGAATTGTAAGGAATATCACTAGTGCAGCTACTACTTTGATGCCCCTTTATATCGACATAATTGTCTAAGCCCTAAAGGTCTGTTTGGGAGCGATGACAGAGTAAGGAAGGGAGAGGCATAGTAGGGATAATTGCCTCAGATTGTGTTTGAAAGATGTTTATGGAGAGAGAAGCATAGCTAAGAAGGGAGGCAAAAACCTTCTCACCATCACGCACAGTGAAAATCATAACCCCCCAAATTGAGGGGTCAAGGACAGACGAGGCTATTGTCCTTCCCTTGCCCTCCTATCTGCTCCCAAACAAAAGTGTGGCCTCTCACCATCCACTCCACTTATCACCGTCCTTCAATACTCTATTAATTACCCTTCCCCTCCACCCTCTACAAAACTTCCAAATATAGCCTAAGCTACAACCAGAAATTATTATTCATGATTTTGATCATCGATCTGGCCTCCATGGAACAACAACCAAATTAACATGCAAAATAGAAAACCTGAAGAACAGGACGATATAATATGTAGAAACACAGGAAAAACACATCATAAGGGACTATATTAATCAGAAAAGCAAGCATTCTACAACTAAAAAGACCCATTAATCATCAAATATGAAGGTTCAAATTCATCTCTAACATTTCTTTTCCATTTCAAAAAATTATGGGGTCCACAAAATAAAAGGAACCAAAAAAAAAAAAAGAAACCTCCATCAAAGGGGACCTCAAGTCCATTCCATTCCATGTATGCCATTACACCATGTCATTGAACCCTGAAATGAAAAAGATAAGTTAGAGGCTTTATAAATCAAGAGGAACATATTGCACCAAAATGAGGAGCAAGAGGAACATTTGAATCAAAATCTAAAACCACTGCATAATTAAAAGCTAATACCATTTCCAAGTCTGCCGTTAATAATAGTTCAAAATTTTCCACTTATAATTTTTCCGTGATGGAATTGTCTTTTTCCTACCATTAAACTACCATTAAAACATCTAACATAAGTCTAAGAGGACCTGGACAAAAAATTCATGTATGTTCATGGAAAACTGGGTGAATTGTGCTCATATTCAATAATAAAAGAGTAACATTTCAGCTACGACATACCTTTAATTTACACTTTCATATCTAAAATGTCACTCTACTATTGGATAAGAGTGTATTCACATGGTGATCGATGAGTATATGTAAGTATTTCTCGCCCAAGGGTATATTTGTGAGTATGGATTTTAGAAGGGAAGGGAACGGAAGGACTTGTAATGTAAAATTTTAAAATGTTACACTATAAACCCTTCCTTACTCTTCCCTCCCCTCCAAAATCAGCACTCACAAACATACCCTAATAGAGTTACTTCTGTGAAGAAAAAAAAACTTTGATGTAGCCAACTCATAAGCATCACCACCATCCACAAATCAAGTATTGCCATCCATATGCTATGCTTGGATTGGTGGTAAGCAATGGAGTAGAGTGGAGTGGAAAATAATAGAGTGGAGTGGAAAATAATAGAGTGGATGGACTGACATAATTATTTCATTCCATTATTTGGAATAACTTCATTCCATCTCATTACTCCCAATTTGAGGGAAGAAAAATGGAGAAATATGTATTGGATGGACTCCACCAATCTCATTCTGCTCCATTCAATTTATATTGTATCCAAACAATAGACCTTGTTATTATTGCACTTCACTCCACCCTATTTCATCAAACCAAACATAGCCTTAACACAAAAGCCTTAATTGAATAGGAAGGCCAATGCATCTCAATTCTCACCACACACTCACAATCTGCTTAAGAATAAAGGTTTTCCAATCAAGCAATCAGTAATCTCCTAGTTGCTGATAACAAAGAACAATTGATTCGGACGCAACCAACAAGATCCCTTAAAAGTTAACAGCGCTCCAACAAAGCATTAAAAAAACAAAAATTTGCAGATCGGGACAAACAATTAGCAAATCGGCCAAGTGAAAGCACAATCAAATTCACGCAGAGAAAGACATTCACAAAAGGGAACACAACACAAAACCAAAAAAACAAAGAGAACAAGACTACTCACATCAAATGACATCAACGAGAAGGATTAAGAGCCATGAGCAAGTTCTTCCGCCAGGGAGATAAGCCACATTGGGGGACTTGGCGAGAGTGGAAGCAACCTCCCTGGAGGCCTCAATCCTCCTGAGCTCAATCAGCCCCATCCCAGCAGGCCGCAGTGGCGTGGAGATCAGCTTGGCAGCCTCGCTCTCACCTCGGCACGGATGATTGCGGCACGGCGCTCCTGCTCGGCCTTCATCACAACGAACTTGGACCGCTCGGCCTCCTGCTGCGCCACCTGCTTCTGCTCGACGGCGCGGGAGAACTCACCGCCGTAGGAGAGGTGGGTGATGGCGACGTCGTCGAGGACGATGTTGAAGTCCTTGGCGCGGCGGATGAGGCTCGCGGACGAGGGCGGAGACGTGGGGCCGCTCGGTGAGCAGCTGGTCGGCGTTGAATTGGGCGACGACGGCCTTGAGGACCTCGTTCCCGATTGAGGGAAGGACCTTCTCGTCATACTCGAGGCCGAGGTTCTGGACGATGACGGGGAGGCGGTTGGTGTCGGGGCGCGAGGACGCGGAGGGTGAGGTTCACCATCTGGAGGTCCTTGGTGCCGGAGATGGAGGAGAAGGTGTGGGGGCGGGTGCGGATGTCGAAGATGTAGGGCTTCTGGACCCATGGGATCAGGAAATGGGTGCCCTCCCACCGTCTCGTCCAGGATGCCGCGGAACCGGTCGAACAGCACCGCCCGCTGCCCGCCGTCCACCGTGTACAGCGACGAGCTCAGGGCCGTCGCGCCCGCGCCCAGGCCCACGGCGAGGCGGGCGACGTTGCTTAGGAAGGACACTGCGGCTGTCTGCTGCCATTTCTGAGGAGGGGATTGAGAGGGTGGAACCGGGGAGCGAAGAGTGGAGGCAAAGGGCGAGGGTTTAGGGTGTGAAATGAGTAAATAAGAGTGAGGGTTTTACGTGGATTTTTCTTGCTTTTATCGCTGGCGAGAGCCCGGGCTTGGCTTGGAAAACAAGTTCGTACCTCGTGGGGGAGATAAAGGTAATTTCAGTGGCAAGAGAAATGGATGAGGATGCCCGCGTACTAATATTTTTTGTACCGTTTTTTGTATCGTTAGTTTCAGGAATATAGAATAAACATTTCTCACAATATACAATTACTCTTTATCTTTTGAAAGTAAGCAAGAGTATAAAAGGAATTAATTGTGAATAAATTATTTTATAAAATAAAATATAGGGTGTTGAAATGGTTTCGATAACTCCTAGGACTTGGTAAATTGTATCATAATTTTTTAATTTTTTAATGCCGCAATTTAATTTTTATTTTTTAGGAAAAAAAAATTAATCAATTGACTTCACTAAAAAAATTTAAGGAACCTCATTCAAATTCAAGTCAATTTAGTAGGGTCTAGGGTTCAGGAAATAGGGTCTAATGTTTGTAGTTTCATTGAGACAAAAAAAAATCAAGACACAAAAAAATCAAGACATTTCAAATTTAATTTGCTAGTAACTTTATAAGAAATTTTAACAATTTAACATTGATACATTGCCCAAATAAAAATATTGTAGATAGTTATTTTCTTTTATTAATATGTATTGTAGACAATTACTAAATTCTAGATAGTCACATTTATTAAAAATAATTTAAACTTATTGTAATTATCTCAAATATATATAAAATGATAAAATTGCCACGAACCATCACTAAGTGATAATTTATGTTTGAGAAATGTCTTTCTCTTGCAAGCCTTATAAGATCCATGGCATAGAAACAACACCTACTTTCTTGAAATAGGGTATACATGTAACATGCTTCCAAGTATAACTTAATTTTAACTTTAATTAATATTTATCGGCTTGAAGATTGTTACTTATAAATTTGCGTTACTTTTTCTTAAATATCTATAACAAGATTGGTAATTCATATAATAACTAGTCGATAATTCTATCGAAAATATATAAAGAATAAATAAAATATCCATTAAATATAAACACCAATACAAGGAAAAGCTCTGTATGAGCTATTATATATGTCTATTGTTTACATAACTACAAACACAAGTACCATAACAAAATAAAGTTAAAGAGACTACAACTATCGGTTATGATGTATCCGATTCTTCTATGGGCGGCTGATATCTCCCTTGAAGTAATCTAGACAACACAGAAACACAAAACATAGGGTGAATATCCTAAAATTCTCAGGCGTTCCCAAAGGTATAGTAAAATAAATTCATGTCATCGTCATCGTCATTGTCCTAGCCACTTCAATTTATTAAGAATGTGAGCATGCGACATATGTCAAAGGTTTATTTTAAAGTTCAAAAACCAATCTTCAAAGTGGATCTCTTTTATTATTCAATCACTTAATATACACATGTTATACTACTCAACATCATAGTATTCCACTCTCAACTATACATGCCCTCTTATATTCAAAGGATTTCATATCCATCATTTCTATCTTTCGTGCCCTTAATATAATAAAGGGATCTTTTGATACCCTTAACATACTATAGGGGATTTCATTCTTCACTCATTACATACACCATCCTAAAGCTCACATATATATGCATCACATTTCTATATGCATTAGCATAAATCTCTAATTTCATAATGCTTCAAACCTATATATATATATCATAATGCTTTGAAGTCCATAGTATGTATTCATACACATCAAACTTGAATCAAAGTTATTATATCATAAATTCAAGGAGGATCACAATTAGCACATCAACGGATTTTTCACTTGAATAACACAATTTATTTTTCATATCAAATAAATTAGTTCATAGGCTATAAAAATTCCCATGGCACCTCAATATGTCCTCAAGCTCCTATAAAAATTTCAAAGCAAGAATTACTCTACTGTAACTATGGTAACAAAATTAGACAAATTTGGTGGTTAGAGGCCACCTAATCTTTCAGCTACCAAAACCAGAATTTCATAATTTTTAACCCTAGTAAATGAACCTAGAAAATTCGAAATAAAAATTTTGGTAAAACCTTAAGATATCTCTTAATCCCTATAAAAATTCCAAAGGAAAATTCAAACATTTGCTATGATAGCAAAATTAGCAAACATTACAGCTTTGTTCATTTTTTTCAAGCAGGAAAAGTCCTTAAAATGATCCAAGAAAAATCATAGAGTTGTCTTAGGATATTAGCTTTAACATATAATTTTTCTAGCTCATAAAAGCATCTACAATTACTCCAGAAAATTTATGACTAAACCTTGCAGGAGAAATCTGAAAATCAGCAGCATAGTTCAAAATCCCTTTTGACAAAAATGATTCCTAAGATCATCAAAACTCTCCACCAAATTAAACACATCAATATCCATATATCACTAATCAATACAACAAAAATATCAAGTAAATTGGTAACAAAGGAAAAGAACGATTTGAAAACCAAAAAGGTTTAAGAACCCTACTTTGGTGGCTTTAGTATCTTGGCTCCAAGGGTGATCCAAGAAGGATTTTGACTCCAAGGCCTCCAAACTACCACCAAACCCTCCCTTAGGTAGCAATAGATGGGTATCAAAGTGAAAAAATGGTGAGGATTTGAAATTTCAATTGGTTAGTTTGGTAGATATTGATGAGTAGAATAAGTTTAGTAAAGGAAGTTTATGGTTTTAGCAATTCTAGGCTAGGGTTTTGATAGTTTGAAACCAATCTTAAGCTCTTTGAAGAAACAAAAATGGTGGTTGTTCTTCCTTTCCCCTTGGCCAAAATGTTATTGGTGTATTGAAGAAGATTTAGCTTTTATTTAGCTTGTAGGTGAAGTTTGGATATTATATAATATAAAGGCATGATTCTTAAAGAAAGTAAAATGGATGGCTAGGATTTAATCTTGGAATTCAAGAATTAAATCTTAGCCTTACACTTATATCAGATGGATATACATTATCTATTTATCATGATTAAACTATCTTTCGATGTAAGAAATCGCACATCGAAATCTCACCAAACGGGTGAAACACCATACCCAAGTAATAAGATATTGCTCGAAATTTAATTCTAGGTATAAAAATCCCTATTTATAACTATTTTTAACCTTAACCTCATGTTTTCTCAATTTTGGGCATCTCAGTCCTAATTCTAGGGTTTTGCCTATCCCAATAGGCCCTGGGGCCCATAAGGTCACCTTCACTCTCAGCCAAGAAATTTTTGTTTAAAACGTCCGTAGGCCATCCTCATCATTGTTAAAATTATTAGATTTTTTAAATTCATACTAATAAAGCTTTAATTAATTTCTTAAATAATTTTTTAGGATGTTATAATACACAAGTTTGGGATTCACTCGTCCTTACTAAATAATAGAGTAAATATAACAAATATATAATCGCCTCAACAATGACTTCAACATCAAACATGAACCATTATAGCACATGAAAATCTTAAGTACATTTACATCTTTTTGCAAAATTCCACTCAAAAGAAACATAATAAACACGTAAACTACTATCTATTTTTAGGTGAGTTTTAGGGTGGGAATATAAAACCCTATTATTTAACCTAATACACCCAGGATGCATTTAAGTTAATTATTAATGGTTACTTTTTGTTCGTTCTTAAATTTACTAACTTTAAAAATATTTAGTGAAAATACAATTATTTTTTTATTTAAAAACAAAACGTGGTTGCACATACATAGTAAAACTCATTGTTTGAGTGATACACGAATAAAAATAACCATCACACTTGCATGCATATTTCAAACCATATGACCCATCATAAACACAAACATATTGACTTTATATATATATGTACCAAGGCATAACATATAGCTAATAAGTAACAATTCCCACCAATAGAGGTTGGGCTAAATACAGTCATATGAAAAAATAAATATAAACATAAACATAAACATAAACATAAACATAAACAATAGTCTCAAGAAATCCATCCTAGGCTATGCCTACCAAGATTCTCCTAAGTAATAGATAACCCCAAGGTCTACTAAACAATATGGGGGCTATCGTAACTACATGCCTACATTGGTGCCTCCAAAATCCCAGCCTCAACTCCCAAGGATATAGCTCTTAGAAAGGAGGGAGGTAATTGAGAATGCGGGCAAGATTAGTGGAAGTGGCGAGGCGATTGGCTGGTAAAACATGTGCACCTCTACACGGGCACATAGCTTCGATTCTTTATGTAGGCACATAGCAGCTTTTAGTAGCCACAACATTGTGGCCTCACTATTGCTACCACCTCCCATCTCCATTGGGATCGGGTCCAAAGCCACCGGATGAGTGTTTTGATGGTAACTCTGGAGTCTAACCAAGGAGATGGGGGAGAGGTGGTGACCGAGGCACATAGGTAGGGCATTGAACCCAAAGGAATATGGGCAAACATGGTAGAAATCCTTTGTACGCCACCACCCACGCTCAAATGCAAAGTCATCATCAAAGGGAGTAGACGTAGAAAACCAAAAGTTGGTGACTAGGTGATCAAAGGGACGATCTAGGAAGACAAAGAGTGCACTAAACAATTACCAATGAAGTGATAAGACCTATAGCCTTGGTCATAATGTTGCTCCCATGATGGCACGTCAATGTATAGGATGAAGTTCACCATCAAACTCTAAAGACAAAAATGGAAAAGAAAAGAGAATGAGTGAAAAACTTATACAATAATCTTAGTAGGTTTTTCTCCTCTATCACCTCCTATTTGCTAATGTCAAAGGGGAGAAGAAAAGAAAGAGATGAAGAAAATCTAATCCTGTAAAACATTGGGGAGCCTATGCTAAGGGGGAGCTTAGAGTTTTTTTTTCAGCATGCATTTTTTAAAACTATCAATCTTTTTAAGCTCTAATAGATATTTCTTTTTGCACTTGGTGTATATCAAGTTCATCATATTTGTTCAAGATATCATGTTGTTTGGTTTCTTTAAGTTCTTATACATATCCTGTTGAGACTTGGTACATATCGATATCTATTTATCATGCTTAGCTAATCATGAATCATGTTTGAGATGTATTCTTCTTATCTCTTAGCATTCACTTTGATTTGTTTATTCATTAGCATGCTATGATACTTGACTCATCTGTGTATCTTTGATTAGCTCCAATAAGTATAGATTAAGCACAAGCATCCTCTTTGCTTTAATATGCTTATCTCATTGTGCTTTGATATGTATGTCTTGTTTTCTCACTTAAAACGTTTTTCATGAAACATATATACTACTTACACACATATGCAATGATTTCATGAGCTAGGTATGACTTTATCAAAATACAATTGTGATTAGTTTCTGTTGATTTTTAGAAACTTGTCCTTACATGTCTGATACAAACTAAGATCGTCTCTGAGCCCTAGAAATCTCTCATGTATGCAAAGCTTATATGTTACATACATTTTCATGCACAAAATTGCATTGTGTTTCGAACATATGGTTGGAAAAAATGTGTTGTATAAGAAATCTCATCAAGAGAAATATCACAAGTATTACTTGTTTTTTTTTATGGTCGTGTACTTTTAGAAAAGATCTCTATTGACCAAAAAAAAATCAAGGTCTTTGTATCAAAAAGCTTAAACGATCACATTCTTTTTAATAGTACTCTGATACTTCTAATAATGTAATTTGAGTAACTTTAGAAACCTCATGAAAAATCAAAACGAGCTTGATTTAAGTCACTTGAGGCTAAAACGTTTTTGACTATATCATGCCTTAGAAAAATATCCTGAAAAGCACATGTGATGATGTTTTTGAAAGAATAGTAATTATCTTGATATATTCCATTATATTTCTTTAACATCTCTTCAAAATATTTTCTTCAAATTGGTTAGTTATCATAAAAAAAGGGGAGATTGTAAGCTCCAGAACCTTCAGAAAGCGTTAATGCATATGTTTTGAATGACAATAGAACCAATTTAAGGAAAATATTTTGAAGAACGACTAATGTCTATCTTAAGTTTCTTGAAGTAGCAAATAGGTCATATTTAGCATAATACTGCTCCTATAGTGAAAATAATTTCACTTTACATATGCAAACATGATTTATCTCGGTTAAAGATGTAACACCCTAAAATTATTTAAAAATTAATTTGAGCTTTATTAGTCATAATTTCAAAAATCTGACAATTTAACAATAATGAGGATGGCCCAGCAATTTGTAAAAAAAATTGGGTTAAGTGACGTAACCTTGTGGGCCTACGGTCCATAAGGGCGAAACCCAATTTAGGACAGGAAAATGCCTAAAGCTAAAAAAGAGGGTTAAGAATAGAAATGATAAGTAATGAGAAATTATACCTAGAATTAATTTTCAGGTAATGTTTGATTACTTGGGTACGGTGTTTACCGTTCGGTAGAGTTTTAATGTGCGGTTTTTAATACCTTACAAGTTACTTGGTGGCCAAGTAACCTTTACAACCACTTTATGCCAAGTGGATGGCAAGGATTAAAACTTGAAAAACAAGTTTTAATCTTGACCTTTCATTTATTATATTTCTGGAGCCAATATGTCATTCGTTCAATGGAATTTCAATATGTGATTTTAACACCAAAAAAGCTACTTGCTTTCCCAAGATAAAGTGAGCCACTTATCATAATGCCCTAATTTTCCCTAAATGTGCAAATGACCAAAATGCCCCTAAGGTCATTTCACCCGGAAATAAAGGACGGCTTTCAGGACCCCTCAAGGGGTTGGTCTAGTGCTTGAAGGAGGTTATATATGTAATGGATGCGTAGAGATGAAAATCTCATTTTTCTTGGTTTTTCCGTATGTGAAATTACCCATTACCCTGAGGCAATTCAACGCGGATTAAGTGAGGACAAACCGGCATCACCAAGGAAGTTCAAATATGATAACAAAAAGTGTTTTATGATGTCAAGAAAGTCAAGATGGTCAGGGAGTCCTTGTGTGAATTTATGATTTTACCCTGTTTGGTGCTAGACGGGCATAACTAAACGATTATGGAAATATGGGCAAACTCTAATTAAAGATAAATTAATTTTATCTATAAATTTGAAGTCTAAATAATTAATTGAGATGATTAGAGGCTTAAGATGGATTAAGGAAACTCAAATTCCCTTCTTAAAATCAAAGATATTATGTCATTTTGAACCAAATAATATTTTCTCTTCAATCCCTCAAATTAAGGAACATATTGGAGTTTGAAATTCAAACTAATTGGGTTTAATTCAAACTAAGTGAGCAAGACAACTCTTAATCATGTCTTGCAAGCCTTAAACACATGATTACAAATCCAAACACCCAATTACCAATCCCTAACTCACTCCTTAATCAAATCTACCTCTAATTACACATCCTAACACAAATGAAAAGCAAACTTTTCCCTCCCACAAGGCCAAGAGGCCGAGCTCCTCCCCTTATTTTTCCTTTCATATCTCAATTCCATAAATACCAAAACACCAAAAAGAGCCATCACTTTACCATTTACTTTTTTGTCACAAGTCTTGCTTCCAAAAAACCTCTTTTCTCTTCAACTCAAAGCTTCTCTTCTTCCTCTTCCACCACCACTCGCACCATTCCCTCAATCACAAACACCTAAACACCTCATTCCAAGATCTAAGCTTTCTCTTTTCAACCAAAGAGAACAACTTAGTAGGGTTTTGTTTTGAGTTTTCCTTTACTTCTTATCCTTCCTTTTTGGATTTTGATGATGGATAAAGTGGTTGTTGTTGTTGTTGTTGTTCTTCTTCTTCTTCTTCTATTTCGGTTGATCTTCCCTTGTCCTTTCCTTTCATTTTCGATTTTATTGTTTGTTTGATGATAAGGAACTAAGGCTTGATGATGAGAGATCTTGGTGTGATTGTGAAACCATCATTTACTTGACCTCTAAGCCCAAGTTTGTTTATTTTGTTGGTTTTAAAGAATGGTGAAAGTGAAATGTTGTTGGTTCTTTGAAAGGTTTTCTTCTTTAATGTTCAAAGCCATAGCTTGATGATAAGGGTTTTCCTAATGTTTGGTTGTGAAACCTTCATGTGTTGGACCTCTAAAGCTCAAGCTTGATTTTTGGTTTCACAAGAGTATGGAAAATGGTTTATTATTAGTGGTCTTTTTGGTTTTCTTTTGAGTTTGATGGTAAGTCTAGACAAATGAGTTCTTGGAACCATGATGTCAAAAGACTCTAAAGCTCACCTCCATTTTGTTAAGATTGATTGGGGTTGAGATTTTGATTCTTAAAGTCTTGAAATGCACCTAGTAAGATGATAGAAAATGGATTTGCATCATGTTTATATTTCAAGTTCTTGCATCTCATGTTTATGTTTCAATGCCTTGCATATCATGTCTATTTTCAAGTCATCACCTTAAAAGGACTAAATAACTGGACTTGCATTTCCATGTTTAAATTCTAGCATTGTATTTCATGTTTATTTTTTAGTCATCACCTAAACTTTAAAGATTTAAAGATGAACTTCATTCTCATATTTACTTTTCAAGTCTTGCATATTATATTTAAGTTTCAAACCACCACCTAATAATGACAAAGATCTAAAATGAGGTTTGCATAGCATGTTTATTATTTGTCATCACTTAAATCCTAGAGCTCAAAGACTTGCCCTTGTATCTAAAATTGGAAGTTTTGATTAGCTATTGGATGTATTTTAGTCATGGTACAATGTTGGGTTTTGATTTGTGCAAATGTGAAAATAATTTCAAAGGAATGTTAGAAAAGTGTTTTAAAATGATCTTGAGGTGAAAGAGTAACTTAGAATGCGTCAAAGTTTTGATTTTGAATTTTGGGATCCTGGTAATCGGATTACCAGCCTATGTAATCAATTACAGGATGGTCATTTGGAAGATTTTGGCCTTAAGTAATGATGACAACTATGTAATTGATTACAGGCAATTCTTCATACCTGAGACTTCATTTGGCCTTTGTAATTCAATTCAGTCATAGTAAATTATTGTGTCGTCATGCAGGAATAAAATTTTAGATTCACATAGGTAAACCACGCCCATGTAATTGATTACCAAGATGCTTTACTCAACAAGTTTTGATTCTGGTAATCAACACAGCACCTGGAATCAATTACAGGATCCTAAATGTGAATATAAATGTGTTCTAAGCAAGGTGAAATGGATTGGTGAATTTACATGCTTATGTATTGATGATGATCCTAGTATGCTATTTATAGATATATAATGTTAAGCATTGCATATGCATTAGTTGAGTTCGGTTCTTGACTTTACATCCTTCATAAAGGTAGGAGCATGTTTATTGTTATTGGATGATGAATAATAACATGCCTATTAAATATGTGCAAAGGTGTGAATGCATATGTGAACAAATGATATGAGGATATTGTGGCATGATATGGTTATGATTGATTGGTTGAGATGTATGATATATGAAAGTTATGCACATGATATGTGTGAAAAGTTATGATTACATGCTCACTTTGCGTTTCTAATTTTAATATGCCAATATTAAGGTGACATAAGACACATGGAAATAATCCTCTAGACTCCAGGAATTAAAGGTACCTTTTAACTCCAGGAATTAATAGTTATGAAAGGTGTTCCTATGCCCCCTAACCCGCACTCTGGGAGTTGGGAATTTAGCTTATCAAGAAGACAAGTCTAAGACTTAGTGATGACTAGTTTAGCATGAGCTCATAACCTAGAACTCTCAAAAGGTAAGTATTAGGGTGGCTCCGCGAAGAGAATAAAAAGTTTAAGTCACCTAAAAAGTAAATAATGTTGAAACTACTTGCATCGTTATGCTATGCTTATTTTATGTAATCCATGATATCTCACTATGGTATTGACATGCATCCATGAATTAGTATGCTTATTCATGCATTAAGATTCATACTAAAATTAAACGGGCCTCGGCTAACAATATTTGAAACTAATAAATAAATGCTATGCACATGTCCACTAATTTCATAATAAAC
>JAMLFY010000003.1:22326991-22404991 GCA_030441495.1 Dalbergia oliveri
AAGGCAATTTTGAAATAATTGCTCCAACTTGTAATGATTTAGGAACCATTACTTGTAGATCACAAAGTCCACTTACAAGAATTTATAACTCATGAACTTGATCCATGATAGGCACATTATCAACCACACTAAACTCAAAGTGCTTTAACATGATAAATTTATCCAAACCTAGCTTGTTGCTCATTATTGTATTTCTTTCTAAAGACTTCCAAATCTCCAATGGTAATTGAATTGACATGTAGAGATCATATAGTCCATCTGACAAGGTGTTGAAAATGTGTCCTCGACATGCAAAAATGTCCTCATCATGCTTTTTCTTCAATTAGGAAATCCTTTCCTTTTCTTCATTGGTTGTATTTTCAGGCATTGGGGATTGGTGTGGCATTTGGATGAAGCACAAAAGCAAGATTTAGTCCAAAAGAAGAAACATCATTTTATCTTTCCATCAATTGAAGTTTGTCCTATCAAATCAATCTAGTTTGACAAACTCTTGATTCATGACCTTGAAAGTAGTATTATGATCTTAAGTCATCTTCAAATATCTCTCCAAAATTGTTAGGAAAATTGTGAGAAGATGATGAACAAGAATTTGAATATTGTGGTTTCAAGGTACAAAATCAATCGCTATCTTTACAGACATCGCCCCTACATGCTATGGGTTGACAACGATACTCTCCCAAGATACAATGAAACCTTTAAATTTATTATCTAGCAATAACAAGAAATTTCCTTTCTTGAACTTGAAATTTAAGAACACTCAACTCACACATTACACAAAATAAAAAGTATGAAACTTGTTCAATAATGGGGATTATTTATAGTTCATAATTAGATGCAAATGACCAATCACATCTTTACATAATTTTTCTTACAAATCTCCATTTAAAAGTCATGTCTTTTAAACAAGAGGTGCTATCCAGAATTCTAAAGCCATGACTCATGAAACACAATGCTTAAGCATGCATGTTCATGCTTGAATTGAGTCAAGCTTCAAAATTGCAACGTTTGTGAATAGTCACAATTGTTTATGAAAGCATGACTCATTTGGTGCCATCAAAGGCATTGTATGTGAACCAACACACTTATCCATGGTTCCAAATTAGTTCTATGCAGCCTTCACAAACAAAGGCTTGTAATGTTGTAAATGTTACAATGGAAATGGTTAATGATCTTTCATATTAATAATTATTTAAATTAAATATATTAAACTTATAAATATATTTCACAAGCTACATAAAAGATAATAGCCACATGCACATAAAGTGTAACACCCTAACTTTTAACCTTATACGCTCGAGTTGCATTTCGATTAGTTTATTAGTTGTTACGTCTTAGTTTCAAACTTGACTTATCTTTTAAAATATGAGTAAGGAAAATATGACTAAATTTTTCTTTGAACTCAAAACTTCAAATGCGAGCCGTGTACGCATAGACACGACTATTATATGTAAGACATAACAGCCAAATACACGTCATCATAGTAATCATAAATAAACCATAGAGTAGTCACAACATAACTTATAGTATCATATCATAATTATAACATAACAGCGATGTTCTTATAAATATAAGGACACCTTAAGAAACAAAACACATCAAGCAAGTTAACTAACACAAAACATGACTTTAACAAGGCTAGACTAGTTTTCATGCTTCCGCCTATAACCTGCTAATCCGGACTAGATGAGGTGATTCCTACACCTCGCCTCAAGAAATATCACGAATAATCCGCATCATTCCCATTGGAGACAACACGGAAGAAAACAAAAGGGGGCTGAGAAACTTATTCAAGATTCTCAATAAGCTAAACTTAACACAAGTGTCATCGTCGTCGTCCAACCACTTCGTTTTCATTATGAAATAGGTGTGCATGCATAAAATCAATTTTAAACTTCTCAAATCCTTTTATTCTAAAGTGGGTGTTTTTTAGCATGAGTCTTGATGGTATGAATGCAACAAATAGCTTATGTATGCATGGCATTACCTTGAGCATAACGGCATATGTAAACAACACATATTACACAATCAAATGCACCAATGGAACAAAAATGAAACATGTGCATATGCGTCTTTCACTTTATCATGATTGAACTCTTCGAGTTCTTTCTTAACTTTTCCACCCTCATACATTGCCTAAAACCAATCATCTCACCATCATCGCGATTTTAACATGGCCTCCAAAACCCTATTAATCGCCTAGGAATGAACTCAAACCTAACTAGTCGTCACTAGATTCACATGGGGAAAAGAGGAGGAATCATATCTCTTTCTTGGATCACCTCACACAACCTTTAACTCAGAAGTCCAGAGGATCATTTCCACATTAGCATATCATTTGAAGATGCAATATGAGCATGAAATCATAGGACATCATCAAACATATCATGTTTAGAATAAAAAACCATAATTATGTCATATTCTTTACTTTCGCTCACATGTAACTTTGCCATATATAAGTAAAAGCATAACCATCGCATTCCAATCAATTAACCATAATAACACATAAACTTTCATGCACATGACATTATTACTTTCACACGCTCTTGATACATCATAAATATATGTTCACTTGATCACTTACTCACATCATATCTCCTATCTTATAATATATTATGCTTTGACCTTACGGGTTTTAAACTTGTGTTAGTTATCCTAACGCCTATTATATACCTTTGATGCACCTAAGGGATCACTACTTATAATTCTCTCTAATTTTTATTCTTACTAACCCTCATTACATACATTGGGCATAACGGGGTTCTAAATCTACGTCTTTGACCCTTTCTAAGTTTCGTCTTCGCCTACGGCTCTATATTCAATTCCTAAATCAATTATTAGGGATTCCTACACATATCCACTAATTATAAACCATTTTCTATAAGTTCAATTATGCTGGAACATAATTGCTCTAAATTCTCCTTTTAAATCCTTTCTAGTTACTTGTTTTCCAATTTCCTAAATCTTTCCTTGCTTCACTCAAACATAATTTTACACATCTTAACTCCATAAAACAGATTAATATAGTGGCCAAAGGAACAAGGCAGAATCAAAATGATATAGCTCACATAACCACATAATTTCATGATTTAAATGCATATAGTTGCTAGTTTTCTCTTGGAATAATTTTAGGAACTCAAAACTCTTTTAAAACCAATTTATATTAAAATCATATAAATTTAGGTGAGGTCAGTAGCTAAATCACTTTGTTCATGAAATAGATTTAAAACATAAAATCTTGTTCATAATATTCTTTAAGTTCACCTAAACTTAGAAAAATTCCAAGACATAGTTTGGGCACTTATGACTAGATGAACTCATATCAAGTCCATCATTATCATCACAAGGCCAAAATTGCATTCTTGGAATGCTTCCATTTCTAAAACTTTACTTGTGATACTTGGGCAAGTCTTTGAGCTCTAGAGTATTTAGGTGATGACATAAACATAAACATGCTATGCACTTTATTTTACTCTTCATTATAAAGTAAAATGAGAGCATAAAATAAATATGAGATGCAACCTCATTATTATCTTTAAAGATTAAGTGATGACTTGAAATATAAACATGAAATGCAAGCTTGGAAGTTTAAACATGATAATGCAAGTTCATTTATTTATTCTTGAGAGCTTAGTGATAGCATCAAAAATAAACATGATATGCAAGGCATAAACTTAAACATGAGTGCAAGTTTGTTTTATCTTAACTAGAGCTCTTGCAAGACTTTAGAGGAATATCACAACCTTAACCTAATATGTATCTTAACAACATAAAGTGAGCTTTAGAGTTCTTAGCACCAAGTCTTCAAAGAAGTCCTTGGTTTGAACTTCATCATCAAGCTCAAGAAAATGGACTAAGACATAAACATCAACACTTATGAAAACAAACATAAAAAGAACTACTCATATTCTTCATTTTATTGCTCTGGGCTTCAATCTAGAGTAAACTCTTAAAATGGCCGACCAACTTTAAGGTTGGCAAGGGTAAGCTTAGAGCTCTTTGAAAACATAGGATTAATTTTCTTAAACAAAACCTTTAGTGAGCTACTTAACATTTTTATCAAACTTTGTTCAACTAAAAGAAATGGAAACCAAAATCATAGGAAGAAAAGAAAGTGAAAACCAAAATCTTGCGCTAGGAAAAGAAAAGGAAAAATCGAAGCTATGTATGGTCCAAGACCAAGTTTTTCAAGCTTTAGAGATTTCTCACATGGCATCACAAGACCATTATCTTGAAACCTCATCATCAAGTCAAAGTTTTTCTCATCTCAAGGCTCTAAGGCCAAAAGTGAAAGGAGGAAAAGGAAAAGCTGAAAGAAGAAGGTAGAACTTCTTAAAGAAAGCAAGTAAAACTTTGAAAATAAATCCCTAACAAATGAAGTCTTGAAAGAGATGAAAGAAAGCTTGGATCCTTGATGAAATGAGAAGACAAAATCTTCTCTTGGATGGTGATAAGGATTCGGCCAAGGGAAGAACACAAGGAAGATGGATTTTCCTTGAAAGAGTAAGCTTGGAAATGGAAAGGTTTGGTGTTTGAGAGGTGCTTTGAGGTGGGGAGTGGTTGTTCAAGGGTGTTTGTGTTGGTTTATGGTGGTGGAAAGGTTTCATTGATGGTGGAGGAAGAAGAACAAGATGAAGAGAATTGAGAGGAAAAGAGAAAATTGCAAGAAAGCTTAAACTTGGCAAATAATCTAAAGTGTAACTAAGTTCTCTAAGGCTTGGTATTTATGGAAAATTGAAACAATGGGGCTGCCAAGGGAGGAGGAGGCCGATGGTTTCTAAGGCCATGGGGGAGGAAAATATCTTCAAAAGCTTGTCATTCAAAGGCATGGTTGGAGATATGGCTAGGTATGGGCAAGGCATGGCTTAAGGCATGGTCTTTGGAGTGAAACAAAATCAACATGTGACACATTTCCAAGGGTATGTATTCGGCCAGATTTATAGCCAAGGGAGGAAGAGAAATTGTTCATGTAATTGTGGTTTAATGATGTGTTTAGGTGTTTCTTTGATTAAGGTTTTGATTAGAAGTTTGTATTAGGTGAGGTAATGGTCAATTAAGGTTGTCAAGACTTGATTTAGGGGTGGTCTTACTAGATTAACAAATTAAAACTCTTTTAAAGTCAAATTAAATCATAGACACAATTCCTTGATTTAAGGAATTGGAGAGAGCAATTACTATTCAAGATTCCATGATTAGGAATCTTGAATAAAGAATGAAATTAGAGTTTAACTAAGCAATCTTAGGTTCTAATTAACCTTAATAAATTATTTTGACTCTAGATTAATTATCAAAATTAATTAATCTTTGATTAGAGCCTAATATTGCTTAGGTTTGGTTAATCACATCATTAGGCTCACTGTACACTATTCTAGAGGTAAAATGGTAATTTTACACTAAACTGTCTAAACCTCTCAAGCCTGACTAACCATCACAAATCACTCAAAAACATCATTTTGAACTTTCTGTAAAAGTTTCAGGCTGAAACGGCACCTTTACTTGCGTAAAACGCTCAGGGTATTTTGGTCATTTGAGCGAAAGTTTGGAAAACGAGATTTTCACCTCAGATTTCAAACATCAACGTTATAATCCCTTCAAACATTGAGTTGACCCATTGACAGGTCGGCTATCCTCAAATCGGGTAAAAATGACCTTAGGGGCATTTTGGTTATTTGTACTCAAATAGAAAAAATGGAGGACGTACATTACTCCCCTCCTTAAAAAGAATTTCACCCTCGAAATTCGTTACACGTGTATGGTTACCAAAGTTTAAAGGGGCATATACGAAGGGTTCACTAGGCTTTCCACCATGACAAGCTACCAACCAACGCATGGAACCATAATCAAGGAGCATAAACGAAATACTACCATCTAGCGCACACTTACCTTGAGGGTGAGAACGGGAAGGTATATTCGGCATTGAGCGCGAACACTCGTTGTAATGGCATCCAACTGGGGGTTTCACGTTGCAATCTCGAACCATGTGGCCAGGCTTCCACTGAAACAAACTTTTGGCCCGCTAGACAAGGACAGTTACCATGATTTTTTCCACACTTTGGATGGGCGAGAGCAAGGTCCCATTGAAGTGCCTCTTTACTTAGGTCATTCGGCCCTCATGACGAAAATCCACTCTTAGGATCTTGCGGCCTAACTGTGGCCTAGATCGAGGCTTGAAGCTTGGAGCTTGCGATGCCAACTTCTTAGCAAAATTCTCAGCCTTTGATGTGCTCAATTTCTTCTACCCATCCTCAATGATGCGGCACTTATTGACTAGGATAGGGAAGTCCCTAATCTCCAAGTGAGCCACTGCAATATTAACCTCGGCTTTAGACAAGATTCGTACTTGATGCACTTCCAAGTATCTCATCTAGGTTGCCTTGGTACATCCTGAGAACTTGATAAGCTCTTCAAACTTAGCGGTGTCCTGAGCGATGCTCATGCCTCCTTGAGTCAACTGCATGAACTCGATATCCTTGGCGTTCCTACATCGTTCTGGGAAGTACTTCTTGTAGAAGTGGGCTTTGAATAATTCCTAGTCGATCTCCGTACTCGATGCCTCTAGAAGTCTCTGAGATGGGACCCACCAAAAATTGGCATCACCTTCCATATAGGTGGCAAGAGTCACCTTTTGTCCTTCCTGTGCATGGGATCACGATGAAGATCTTCTCCATGCTCTTGATCCACTCATCGGCATGGTTCGGATTCAAGGTTCCTTTGAATGAAGGCGGGTTGGCTTTGCGAAATTCTCCAAAACGGGCATGCTCGGGAACCTCGGAGCACAGCTGGTGTCTTGGTGACCTTGAGTCCATCCTCTCAAACATCGCCTCATGGTCCTAGCTACCTCGGAGGGCTTTGGAGTCTCGTTGTCCTGACTTAGGGTAAGCCTATTATGTCGTCATGGTGCCATTGGTCCCTAAACACACAAAGCAACAAACATTGAGGTGATCAAGCTCAATACTTCATGCAATGTGAGCTAGTTACCAAGGCATACGACACATATAGGGGTCATGTATCTCTATCCTATAGCTTATCCTATTGATAAAGTACTACACATGACTTAATTATCGCATCATGCTTTTAAAGAGCATGGTCAGTCCAATCCTCAAGCTCCATGAGAATAAACCTCCTGATACCAAAATGTAACACCCTAACTTTTAACCTCATACGCTAAAGTCACATTTCGATTAGTTATTAGTTGTTACGCCTTAGTTTTAGAACTTGACTTATCTTTTAAAATACGAATAAGGAAAATATGACTAAATTTTTCTTTTGAACTTAAAACTTAAAAGGCGAGCCGTGTATGCATAGACACGACTATTATACGTAAGACATAACAGCCAAATACACGTCATCATAGTAATCATAAATAAACCATAGAGTAGTCACAACATAACTTATAGTATCATATCATAATTATAACATAACAACAATGTCCTTATAAATATAAGGACACCTTAAGATACAAAACACATCAAGCAAGTTAACTAACACAAAACATGACTTTAACAAGGCTAGACTAGTCTTCATGCTTCCGCTCAACCTCTATCCGACTAGATGAGGTGATTCCTACACCGCGCCTCAAGAAGATCACGAATGATTGCACATTCCCATCTGGAGACGACACGGAAGAAAAACAAAGGGGGTGAGAAACTTATTCAAGATTCTCAGGAGGGCTTCCCGATTTAACACAAGTGTCATCGTCGTCGTCCCCAGCCACTTCGGTTTTCATTATGAAAGAGGTGTGCATGCATAAAATTCAATTTTAAACTTCTAAATCCTTTTATTCCGAAGTGGGTGTCTTTTAGCATGAGTCTTGATGATATGAATGCAACAAATAGCTTATGTATGCATGGCATTACCTTGAGCATAACGGCATATGTAAACAACACATATCACACAATCAAATGCACCAATGGAACAAAATTGAAACATATGCATATGCGTCTTTCACTTTATCATGATTGAACTCTTCGAGTTCCTTCTTAAATTTTCCACCCTCATCATTGCCTCTGAAAACCAACCATCTTCCGTCCCTAGCGATTTTTAACATGGTCTCCAAAACTCCTCTTACCGATCGCCTAGGAATGAGCTCAAACCTAACTAATCGTCACTAGATTCACATAGGGAAAAAGAGGAGGAATCATATCTTTCTTAGATCACCTCACACAACCTTTAACTCGGGAAGTCCAAAGGATCATTTCCATTAGCATATCATATGAAGATGCAATATGAGCATGAAATCATAGGACATCATCAAACATATCATGTTTAGAATGCAAGACCATAACTATGTCATATTCTTTACTTTCGCTCACATGCAACTTTGCCATATATCAAGTAAAAGCATAACATGCCATTCACATTCAATCAATTAACCATAATAACACGTAAACTTTCATGCACATGACATTATTACTTTCACACGCTCTTGATACATCATAAATATATGTTCACTCGATCACTTACTCACATCATATCTTTTATCTTATAATATCTTATGCTTTGACCATTACGGGTCTTAAACTTGTGTTCTAGTTATCCTAACACCCATTATATACCTTTGATGCACCTAAGGGATCATTACTTGTAATTCTCTCTAATTTTTATGCTTACTAACCCTCATTACATACATTGGGCATAACGGGGTTCTGAATCTACGTCTTTGACCCTTTCTAAGTTCCGTCTTTGCCTAAGGCTCTATATTCAATTCCTAAACCAATTATTAGGGATTCCTACACATATCCACTAATTATAAACCATTTTCCTTAAGTTCAATTATGCTGGAACAGAATTTACAATTCTTGTGTCTAAGTGTTCTAGAATTCTCATTTTAAGTCCTTTCTAGTTACTTGTTCTTTCCTAACTTCCCTAAATCGGTCCTTGCTTCACTCAAACATAATTTTACACATCTTAACTCCATAAAACAGATTAATACAGTGGCCAAAGGAACAAGGCAGAACCGAAATGATATAGCTCACATAACCACATAATTTCATGATTTAAATGCATATAAGTTGCTAGTTTCTCTTGGAATAATTTTAGAAACTCAAAACTCTTTTAGAAACCAATTCATCTCATTAAAATCATATAAATTTAGATGAGGTCAGTAGCTAAATCATTTTGTCATGAAATAGATTTAAAATATAAAATCTTGTTCATAATATTCTTTAAGTTCACCTAAGCTTAGAAAAATTCCAAGACATAGGCTATGGGCACTTATGATTAGATGAACTCATATCAAGTCCATCATCATCATCACAAGGCCAAAATTGCATTCTTGGAATGCTTCCATTTTCTAAAACTTTACTTGTGATACTTGGGCAAGTCTTTGAGCTCTAGAATATTTAGGTGATGACATAAACATAAACATGCTATGCACTTTATTTTACTCTTCATTATAAAGTAAAGTGAGAGCATAAAATAAATATGAGATGCAACCTCATTATTATCTTTAAAGATTAAGTGATGACTTGAAATATAAACATGAAATGCAAGCTTGGAAATTTAAACATGATAATGCAAGTTCATTTATTTATTCTTGAGAGCTTAGTGATAGCATAAAAATAAACATGATATGCAAGGCATAAACTTAAACATGAGTGCAAGTTTGTTTTATCTTAACTAGAGTTCTTGCAAGACTTTAGAGGAAAATCACAACCTTAACCCAATATGTATCTTAACAACATAAAGTGAGCTTTAGAGTTCTTAGCACCAAGTCTTCAAAGAAGTCCTTGGTTTGAACTTCATCATCAAGCTCAAGAAAATGGACTAAGACATAAACATCAACACTTATCAAAACAAACATAAAAAGAACTACTCATATTCTTCATTTTATTGCTCATGGGCTTCAATCTAGAGTAAACTCTTAGAATGGCGACCAACTTTAAGGTTGGCAAGGGTAAGCTTAGAGCTCTTTGAAAACATAGGATTAATTTTCTTAACAAAACCTTTAGTGATCTACTTAACATTTTTATCAAACTTTGTTCAAATAAAGGAAATGGAAACCAAAATCATAGGAAGAAAAGAAAGGAAAACCAAAATCTTGCACAAGGAAAAGAAAAGGAAAACCGAAGCATGTATGGTCCAAGACCAAGTTTTTCAAGCTTTAGAGGTTTCTCACATGACATCACAAGACCATTATCTTGAAACCTCATCATCAAGCCAAAGTTTTTCTCATATCAAGGCTTTAAGGCCAAAAATGAAAGGAGGAAAAGGAAAAGTTTGAAAACCAAGAGAAAACTAGAACTTTTCTTAAAGAAACAAGTAAAACTTTGAAAATAAACCCCTACTAAATGAAGTCTTGAAAGAAATGAAAGAAAGCTTGGGTCCTTGATGAAATGAGAAGACAAAATCTTCTCTTGGATGGTGATGAGGATTCGGCCAAGGGAAGAACTCAAGGAAGATGATTTTTCCTTGAAAGAGTAAGCTTGGAAATGGAAAGGTGTTTGAGAGGTGGTTTAAGGTGAGGGAGTGGTGGTTCAAGGCTATTTGTGGTGGTTTGTGGTGGTGGAAAGGTTTCTTTGATGGTGGAGGAAGAAGAACAAGATGAAGAGGAATTGAGAGGAAAAGAAAGAAAATTGCAAGAAAGCTAAACTTGGCAAATGATCTAAAGTGTAACCAAGTTCTCTAAGGCTTGGTATTTATAGAAAATTGAAACAATGGGGCTACCAAGGGGAGGAGAGGCCAACGGTTTCTCAAGGCCATGGGGGAGGAAAATATCTTCAAAAGATTGTCATTCAAAGGCATGGTTGGAGGCATGGCTAGGTATGGGCAAGGCATGGCTTAAGGCATGGTCTTTGGAGTGAAACAAAATCAACATGTGACATTTCCAAGGATATGTATTCGGCCAGATTTAAGCCAAGGGAGGAAAAGAAATTGTTCATGTAATTGTGGTTTAATGATGTGTTTAGGTGTTTCTTTGATTAAGGTTTTGATTAGGAGTTTGTAAGAAAGTGTTTAGATGAGGTAATGGTCAATTAAGGTTGTCAAGACTTGATTTAAGGGGTGGTCTTGCTAGATTAACAATTAAAACTCTTTTCAAGTCAAATTAAATCATAGACACAATTCCTTGATTTAAGGAATTGAGAGAAAAATTACTATTCAAGATTCCTATGGAATCTTGAATAAAGAATGAAATTAGAGTTTAACTAAGCAATCTTAGGTTCTAATTAACCTTAATAAATTATTTTGACTCTAGATTAATTATCAAAATTAATTAATCTTTGATTAGAGCCTAATATTGCTAAGGTTTGGTTAATCACATCATTAGGCTCACTACACTGTTCTAAGGGCAAAATGGTAATTTTGCACTAAAACTGCTCGAACCTTGACTTCAAATTACCATCACAAATCACTCAAAACATCATTCAAACTTCTGGAAAAGTTCGGGCTCAAATGACACATTTACCGCGTAAAACGCAGGGTATTTTGGTCATTTGAACCAAAAGTCGGAAAACGAGATTTTCACCTTGGATTTCAAACATCATAGTTATAATCCCCTTCAAATATTGAGTTGACCCATCAAGGACTAGGATTCGGCTATCCTCAATTGGGGTAAAAATGACCTTAGGGGCATTTTGGTCATTTGTACTCAAAAAGAAAATTGGGGCGTTACATAAAGCAACGCACAATAGCACCTAGAACCTAATGATTGCTTAGGGCTGGAAGTGAAAGCTGAATCTCTTGGCTCATTGACAATTAAGAGCCTAAAATTCAAGATCAAGTTCGTTAGCTAAAAGCTTTCCAAACTTGAGCTAGCTCATTATTTAAATATGGGTTGAATTTTTTAGCTTGATAGTTAAAATTTTTATTATAAATACAAAGTTTATTTTCAACATAATTTTCATACTATGCACATGATACAAAATCATCAAGTTATATTAATAGTTCATAGCCAACACACTATAATACATAATATATAGATTTCAATTTCTTTGCATTGATAGTAAAACTTTTTTTTTTTATATTTTCCAATTAAATCATTCCATTTGCATGACTTTTCAAGTAATAGGTGTGAGATTTAATCACTTTTTAATGAATGAAATATATGATTTGATGACAATGAAAAAAATTTAAGTGCATACATATAAATTAAACTCTAATATATATTATACATAATACATAATGCATGCATTTTATATGTGTGTATACCCACACACATAGACATATATTGAGCTAGCTCACAAACTAATGAATTTAATATGGTAAAATTCAGAGTTTGGCTCAT
The DNA here is from genome assembly GCA_030441495.1 of Dalbergia oliveri. NCBI lineage: Eukaryota > Viridiplantae > Streptophyta > Magnoliopsida > Fabales > Fabaceae > Dalbergia > Dalbergia oliveri. The sequence goes on from JAMLFY010000003.1 coordinate 22,339,212, forward strand.
GAGCTCACAAGCCCATGTTATTAAACTATTAACAAATTGAATTTAAAATATCTCACGAGCTTTACTCACTTCCAGCACTAGGATTGCTTGAAATTGTTCATCGTCAATATGGTAGAAAGTAGACACAATCATTACAAATTAATACAAAGGAATCTAGAGCAACTGAAGAATGAAAGATAGTTACAACCTCCATTCTCTAATAAATGTCTATTTATAAACTTTTATTTTTCTACTATTATGTTCCCTTCGTCCTGAATAATTGTCCATTTTAAAAATTTAAGTAGCATTAATTAATTATTTTTAATAATACCATATTAAATACTATTGAAGGAGGAGAGGGATATAGTGGAAGAGAGAAAAGAAAGTTGGAATATTAAAAAGAAATAAGTATAATTCAGTAAATTACTTTTATCATTTTCTAACTTTGATGTTTTCTCAATCATCATTTTCTTAATTGCAATACACATTTAAAATTGGACAATTATTTAAGGATAGAGGGAGTATTTCTTTTTAAAAATTATAGATAATATTAATTATTTTCCTTAATACTCTTATAAAAAAGTAATAAATAGATTAAATATGAAAAAAATATTGGAATATGTGATAAGAGTAGTGTTATAAAATATACTTAAATTTATCTAATTTTAAATTCATTCAATTATTTTCTTAATATATATGTATATAAATGAATATGGATATTTATTACAGCATGCATACGAGGATCAAAGATCACGGAGAAGTTAATTGACTTAAAGAAACCTTATTGGGTAGACGTCCAATTAGTAGCCCAAAATCAAGCCGCATGTCCTTCTCGCCTCTATTATATTCAGTGCAAATAAATATAAGATAAAAGAAAGGCGCATTTCTATACCCACCGAAAGAAATGCAGAAATCCTTGACCATGGGTGAACATCCTTATCACGCGATATAAGTTATGGTTTTCTGATTGGCTCCATGGCCTTCTAAAATTCCGTAAAAATGTTAGTTTGAAAACCTTCTTGCTGCATGACCTTCCCCATCCTTCTCTGTTTTGCTATATTTGCTAGTCACTCGTGGGCGTGGCCTTCAACTTGGTTGGTTGGCTGCTCATGTGACTCCTATCTCCCTGTGTCCGTGATTTAATTTGTTGCTAAAGACAAATTACATTTTCTCTATAGTGCTCAAAATTCTCAACACTTTCTGCGCCTTGAAATTTGAATTAAATAGTGAATTATTATTGTTTCTTATTCCATAACCATAGAAGAATTTCAACTTCTAGCTAGTATAAGTCCAATTTCCTGGCGTAAGTTGCGCCAATCGTTATAGTACGTAACAGCAGTAATAAAAGGGCTTTTTCTTGCTCCAGTATCCAATGATGAGGATAACGCAGTTGTGACCCTTGGACTTTCTGCTAGCCCGATTTGGCGCAGTTGATCCCGTGACCAATGAGCATTAATGTAACGTCCAGTTAACTAATCATCCAACTTCCCACTTCTCCATCTATATAAATAATCCAACCCATTTAATTTCTACGTTGTAAACTATCGCTCTGTTCTATAAGCAGTGAAGCCAATCACTAAAACAAAAACACAGTTCATGGCGGCTTTTGCCACCACATTTTCACTCATGTTACATTTTCTGCTCTTAACTTTTTGTTCACTTTCTCAACCAAGCTTCGCATTCACTTCGCAAGAGTACTATGACGCTCTTGAAAAATCAATCCTCTTCTTTGAGGGGCAACGATCTGGGAGATTGCCCTCCAATCAGCGACTCACATGGAGGGGAGATTCTGGATTGTCAGATGGCTCTTCGTATCATGTATATCAAATTTAATTTTATACTAAAATTGAACTGCATGATTTTGATTTGTACGTAAATCTTGTTCCGTTCTTTAATTTGTATTCACACTGACTTTTATCCATATTATTGGTTGTTCTCTCTTGTTATCTTGTTCAGGTGGACCTAGTTGGCGGCTATTATGATGCCGGAGACAACGTTAAGTTCGGGCTGCCGCTTGCCTTTACGACTACATTATTAGCATGGAGCGTGATTGAGTTTGGAAGCTCTATGCAGAATCAGATTGAAAATGCTAGAGCAGCTATCCGGTGGAGTACGGACTATCTTCTTAAAGCATCCACCTCCACAGCTGACACATTATATGTTCAAGTGAGCAAATTAAACATTGATTAACGGATACATAACAGCAGTATCATGACAATTTACACTTGACTTTTCAAAAATATATATCCTAACAAATATCTTAAATTTTTCAAATAGTATAGCAACACTCTTTAGTATAATTTAATTAATGGATGAAGGCAAGACTTATGTGCACTTAATAAATTTCAGATATTTATAATTTGTGCGGAAAAATTTTATTTGTGAACTCTCATATACACTTAATCCTTGATTTTTTTTTTTATGTGCAACATAGTATGACCTAAAGGTCTTCCAATGTGTGAAAGTCCAAAGTGTTTTATATTATTTGAAAAGCCAAGCATATCGCAATATATATTTTAAAAAATCAGATATAAATATATATAACCAAAGTTCAAAAGTTAAAATGCATAAGAAATAGTGACTAATCCCCTTAAAAAATAGCAGATTTTCCCTTTTTCCACTAAAGAAAAAGTGATAAGAATTTATAATTAGTGAAATATATTTAAAACAACAATAACACAGCCTTTCCTCACTGTATGGGGTCCACTAGCTAGATTGATTAAACAATGTTATTTTACCAGTCTTAAACTAAGTAATTAACTCATTTAAACCAATATTAATGTCTTTTTAAATTATTTCAACTTACTAAGTGAGAAGGAAAAAAAAAAAAAACAGACTGTCAGTCATCTACATACCACGTTAAGTACCAAGAGCTGAGGAGACTGTGGCCTGGTATGGGAATGTATCATGCAGGTAGGAGAACCAAACATGGATCACCGGTGCTGGGAAAGGCCTGAAGATATGGATACTTCACGGAACGTCTACAGGGTATCAGTACAAAACCCTGGGTCCGATGTGGCAGCGGAGACAGCAGCTGCATTGGCAGCTTCTTCATTAGTATTCAGAGATTCGGATCCCAACTATTCCTCCAAATTGCTTCAAACAGCCATCAAAGTAAGTAATAAAATTATCAATGTTTCCTCTATTTTGTTTTTCAAGTTTGATTCATGTTCACACTTATTTATTTACTTTTCCAAAAAAGAAAAGTTAAAAAACTAGAGAAATATAATTTAATTGTCAACATAATATGAGAAAATTATTAATTTTTAGATAAATAAATTAGTCATATCATTTTATTTAGTCAAATTTCTATCAATGATTTTAGATATATTGAGATTTAAATTATATAAAAAAAATTATATATATAGATATTCAACCACGTATTGTCACATTCAATCACCTACTATCTTACTAACAAAATGTTGTAATTGGATCACAATGAAAAATGGTTTTACAATTAAACTCTATTTTTTATGACCACAAATATATATAGATTGCTTATAACATTAAATCTTATTCCACTAAAGGAGACAAAGGTTATGCATTCTTCCTTTTAGCATATAGTACTATGTTTTAACTGATGTCAACGTTTAATTTTTCACTTTGCAGGTATTCAGTTTTGCAGACCGTTACAGGGGCTCTTACAGTGACTCTCTGAAATCGGTTGTCTGTCCATTCTACTGCTCTTACTCTGGATACCATGTAAGAAATACCTTCAGCATACATTGTTTTCGAATTTTGAAATTGAAACAAACTACAAACTACATGGGTTTTGAAACCTGTTATTGTAATAAATAAATAATTAGGATGAGCTTCTATGGGGTGCATCGTGGATATATAAAGCGTCGGGGATTAACTCGTACGTGCAATATATACGGTCCAATGGCCACATATTAGGCGCTGATGATGATGATTACTCATTCAGTTGGGATGACAAGCGAGCTGGAACAAAAATCCTGCTTTCCAAGGTACCCATTTAGGCAAACGAGAAGAAATTCTTGCATGCAAACAAATTTAGCACCTTATTTTTGGACACACTCATAATAAAAATAGGTTTCATCAATTTTATTCAATACATCTCACTCGTCTATTGATTTTATTAACTTTTGTATGAATGTGCTTAAGGAAAAAATACTTATAATTGTCCCGGTACAAGAATTTTTCTTAGATGTGTTTACGTTGACTCGATGCTACCGCGCACCCATCGATGACACCACAAATTAACAAAATGACAAAAGGTTTATTTTGCATGGGCATATATGGTTACAGGATTTCTTGGAGAAAAATTCTGAAGAGTTCAATTATATAAGACACATGCAGACAATTACATATGCTCTCTAATGCCAGGAACACCTGCTTTCCAAGCCCAATACACCCCAGGTCAGCACAGCAATTCTGATTCTTTATTCTCTGTTTAGTTAGACAAGATTTATTGAGAAGGCCTAAAGAGGAAAATGAGTTTGGCATTTTTGTAAACTTTTACTGAACATACCCTACCAATCAAAGAAAAATAATCAACAAACACACTCATAAACGTGGTAAAGGAAAAAAAATGCAATAATTTTGATTAAAAAAATATTATATATAATTAATTGCACCATCACTGCTACATGAACAATTTATTAGATGGAGATCCATCCCAAATTTCATGCCAGTGACAAAATAGCACCTAAAAAAATCTGTATTCACTCGTAGCCCTCCAAATATCCATCATATTTAACAAATTCATCCAAATGTCAATTGATTTCTATTTTCGTTGATAAAAGTAATTTTTTTATGGGTTATTTTGTCAAAGATATGATCTTTTAAATATTAAAGTGATCATTTTACAATTTCAACATGATGTAAAATGAGTTATTTTTCAATTATATGGTATTTTGGGAATAAATTAGTGATTCTATAATGCGAACATGAAATAAAATATAAAATTTGATCATTTTTATTAATAACATAAAGGCCAGTTGACCTCTAGGTGAATTTATCAAATGAGACAAAAAATTTTAGGACTATCAACAAATATAATTTCTTTTGAAGATTATTTCTCAGCAACATAATTAACCTTTTGAGGGCCAAAACGGTAATTTTCCCATTATTGGAATAGGCAATAACCGTGATCGTATTTGAGATTACTTGATCATGAAAACTCTTATACTTTGTTATGAATTATTTCTTCCAAAAGTTTAACATGATAAATAGACATATAAATAATTTTATATCTAACCCTCTTTCACCTCACTCTTATCCCACAATCAAACAAGCTTGATATATTTTGTTACAAATTATCTCTCCTAAAAATTTAACTTGATAAATAGGCACATAAATGATTTTGTATCTAATACTTTTTCATCACACTATTTTTCACACAATCAACCAAGCTTGATATTTGGAGAAGTGTTGGAGTTGTGGAACTCGGAGTCTAAGAAAAGGGAGCACAAATGGCCTATGGGGATTTTCCCCATTGCAACTACGTCCGCGTTTCAAACGAAACGACACCCATTCAAATTCACATTCACAGCTTTGTTTGGGTAAAAGAAGCTCAAACAATTTTAACACATTCAACATTGCATCTATATTTTCTATGTAGCACGAATAAGATAACGGTAACACATAGATACATGGACAAGATAATCCAAATAAATAGCTACTCCTTTAACACATAGCATCTAAAAACCTCTTCTTTTTTAATTAATATATCATTTACAAAACAATTAAGAAGTATCAATTATTTGTTTAATTATCATTTTTTATTTTTATTTTTTAACGTTTTTGCAGGGGGCCTTCTGTACAAAGGGAGTGAGAGCAATTTGCAGTATGTCACAACGACGGCCTTCCTTCTCTTGACTTATGCAAAGTATCTCAACTCAAATGGAGGCGTTGTCTCGTGCGGGGCTTCAACAGTCACGCAACAGAAGCTCATAGCAGTAGCTAAAACACAAGTTGATTACATTTTGGGCAATAATCCGGAAAAGATGTCTTATATGGTGGGTTTTGGGGAGAGGTATCCAATGCATATCCACCACAGGGGTTCCTCTCTACCTTCTATTCATGTGCGGACTCAACACATTTCCTGTAACGACGGATTCCAGTACCTCAATTCAGGCTCACCCAATCCAAACGTTCTTGTTGGAGCCATAGTAGGTGGTCCCGATAGTAAGGACAATTTCTCTGATGATCGAAATAATTACCAACAGTCTGAGCCAGCGACATACATCAATGCGCCGTTCGTAGGGGCGATCGCTTTCTTCTCTGGCAATGACAACTAAATTTGACAATATTTACGGACAAAACTCATGTTTCACTGAAAAAAAAGAATGTGATTATGCTTAGACCCTTTTGTTTATGTCCGTGACTAATGTTCCAAATTTAGCTAGTTGAACAATGCAATTCCCACTCCACTAGATAAGTAATTAAATTTCTAAAATGGTGTTATGTCGCTATGCTGTGAGTAATGTTATTTTCATGTTGAAATGGACATTCTTGTCCAACACTATAATGGAAAAAAAGAGGGGGATATCCTTTTGGTATTTTTTGATTGAGTTGTTTTCGATTCTAGTCTCCCAATGCATGAATCATTTTTACCCCTAATTAAATTTATTTATTTATTGTTTTGTTTCCAACATCTCTAAAAGTTAATGTTCTAAAAGTAAAAGAATAAACAAATCGATCGCTTGATGAATCAAGATGATCTGCTCTGGATCTTAGATGTACCTAAAATCACTCTACAAAGACTGTCCAAAGTAATTCGTGAACCTCTCGAACTGGTAACTGGTACAGTCAATTAGGTAGCGGTTATTTTTTTTTCCTTAAATAAAAAATGACGCAAAACGGGTTTTTTGGGTTTAAAAATAAAGTTGAGCAGTGTCCTTTTTCCTTACCTTTATGATATGGCAAATTGCAGCAAAATGCCAAACCTAGTTTCCTTAGGTTCTCACGGAGAAGCGAGAGGAACGGCAGCAGCCGCCACCATTCACATCCGCCATGAGCCGCGCCGTCCGCGCTGGGGTCAACTCTACCGCTGTATTTGTTGTTGATGTCGGCGAGGAGGAGCGGCCAGGCTGGTGGTTCGTGTGCTCTGTTGTAGTAGAGAAAGAGGAAGCTAAGCATCAACAACGGCGTGGCTACAAGATGAAATAAACAACTCCAGCCTTGAGAATAGGTGAATGATCTTGGTCAAAGACCTGTCCATCCTAATTAGTGTTGAAGAATTTTCTTCCTTTTTCCCATTAGTCAAAAGTTGCTAATGGGGTGTCTCCGACTACAGAGGCGTGGGTTGGATGAAGTGGGGTGGGTGGCGGTTAAGGAGAAGGACCAAAGGAGGGATCAAAATGTTTAGGGTTTTTTGAGTTATTGGGTATTTGGTTCATTTGGGCCCAAGTGTTTTATTTTTACACAATAAACAAAAACATATATAGCAAACAACATCAGGAACTTAATATCGAACAACACATCAAGGATCTAACAAAATTGTTTATCAAAAGAGTAACTAACAAATTTGATTTGTCTTAATAAATGAAATATTAGAGTTTTCTAAATAATAATTCTCACACACACACACACACACATATACATATATAGTGTGAACAACTTTATATTGTATGGGTTATATACTTATGTTAATGTCTAATGCAATTTTAAGTTATTTTATGACATATATTTCATTTATATTTTATATATTTATATAAATATATATTTTATTATATACTGATTATATTCCGATTTGAACTCCTAATTAAACCTCTTAATTAGTACCTTGATCGTTTGATATCCAGTCCGATTTTTAGAATCTTGCTAAAAGTATTTAGTTTTTTCGGCCCAAATAAAAAAAAAGTTGTGGGTCCTCGTTGAAGGATTAAGGAGGATAAATGAGGTAAAATGAACCCTCCTTCATTTAATCCTCTTCTTACTTTATGAGTAACTCATTCCTTCATTTCAATGTAAAAGGGCCTCAAATGATCACTTTTCACCATTTAATACCCCTATTTTCATTTGCTTGAGGTATTTTTGTTCTTTGGCGGTTTGTTTGTTTTGCCTTCACTTTGCTTGACCCCTTCATTTGCTTTCTTCCTTCCTTCGGGTTTTGGTGGCATTTTAAATTGAAGGTATGCAACTGGCTCTTTATAAGATTCACGACAAATTACAAGGCGACGTCTTCTATACATCGTAGTTACAAGGTGTGTGGTACACTTTGATAAAAAGAAATGTAAGCCAATCCATTAAGAACACGTAATTATCTAGTGTGATAAAATAAACCTACAACCTGCAAAATGGGTTAAGAGAGGAGCCAATGCTATTCCTACACCCAAAATGGGAATCTAATAAAGACACTAACGAGGTTATCGCTACTTCTTCAAATTAGAATTAAAATAGTAAAATTAATTTTAAATGCCAAATGCACCAAAACTGGAGTTAGGATGCAACTCAGGTCATCTTTCAAGGAGGCTATGTCACTTAGTTGGAAGGTGGTGGCTTTTAAGAACTAAATTAAAGCAATTAAAAATAATAAGTGATGAATGTAGAATTAAAGGCACTAGTGCAAGGTATTCCTAAAATTGAAATTAATTATCAAGGATCAAATATTAAACATATTAATGGCTATTAGTAAATACTTACTGGCAATTATACTAGTGATCAATTGACCTCTAGAATTTGGCCAATGTAAATAACTAGTAAATAGGATTCCAATTTATTAGAAATTACATTGATTTGTACCAATTTCTATAATCTAGCCACTGGTCTGAAAGTTAATTCTAATGTTCTCCTTCAAATACAAACCAATTGATCAATTTATACCCAAAGAGTTTCCCTAAACGATGATTACCAATTTAGTTATCCTAATAAAATTGTAACAACTACAACAATAATTATAAGAATAGAAACTCAAGAAAATTGATAAAATTAATGCATTTAATATAAAAAGGAGATCTTAAACATCTTTCCAATCCATCTGAAACCCTCACACTAGTAAGGGTTTCTACTCCTCCATCTCTAAAGGATTACAACAATGAAATTAAAAGAGTATCTAAAGATAATAGTAATGATTCTTGTACAATCTCCAAGAACAAATCAAAATCACTAAAGGAATCCCTAGAAAGAGAAGAAGAATAGAGAAAGAGGTAGAGAGATGTAGAGAGAGGTAGAGAGAATCCTAGTTGCTAAAACTCTAGATCCAAAACTAGGTAAAAGTCTCTGTCATTCCCTTAAATACGCTCTCTAAAATAGCTAAAATGGAGCCCAAAAACATATTAATTATCTATAATTTCTGCCATGGCATTTAGTGCTGCCTCACAGAGCCTTTGCCTCTAATTTAGCCTCTGCTTAGTACTTAGCGCTAAATGAGCATTGTGGTGCTCAGCCAAGAGTTGCTTCCTGTTTTGCTCATTTTGCAACCACTCAGCTCCAAATTCCCTCCAAAGAGTTTTAGCCTTGTTTTTGACATTTTGCACTCAATCCAAAGCTCTTATGTACAAAACCATACTCAAAGAGACATGTTAAAAGAAACAAGCTATAATAAAAATTATTCCAAAAATCAGTGCAATAGTAAATGATTCTATAAAAAATGCACAATGACGACCAAGAAAAATTAAAGTCCTAATTATTTACATCAATATCTTAGTTAAACTTACGTAAAAGATTAAGATTTAGAAGCATGATAAGTGGCATAAATGCCCTTTACCAAACTCCTTCATACTTAAGCTTTCACATGTTCTCATGTGAAAATAAAATTAGACCAAGGCATCGATAAACAACAGGATCATGGAAAAAGAATGCAACTACTCCTAGAAACAAAAATGATTAGCAACTCATATATGAACAATGACTCAAGAATCCACAAATAAACTTCATGGCACTTTTCATTCAAACAATCAAATCACATGAACTATGACTTTGAACATCAATGACTAAACTGACTTACTAGGGTGTGCACTCATCACTTATGTGTATGGGTTCAATCAACTATAAAGCAACTTACTAATGGTCGCCTCCATAGGCTTGCCTTTGCCAGAAAGTCACTATAGGTCTGACATATACACAACATGCATCAAGAGGTCTTATATCGGTTGAAATGAGGCCCAAGATTAGGTTTGAGGTTTCTGGAAAGCTTTTTAGTCAACTTAGGTCTTAGGGAAGTAGAGGCATGTGCATCAGACTATAAGCTCTAGGGGACCTATCATCATGTTCTTTCTTCCTAATCACCCAATTCCTTTTCCATGGGCTCCTTCTATTCCCCATTCCATTATTTATTTACAGAACTTGATTGGTGGATTTTTTTCCTTCTTTTTCTTTTTTCCTTTTTTTTCCAACTTCACTTTTGTGCATTGCCACCAATCCACTTGCATACTTTTCATTTATTTTCCCTTTTCCACCACATTCTCAACTAGTATGTCTCCTACACTTATATCTTAAGCACATTTGGTTAAACTAGTCTTTCCATGGTCCTAAGTTAGGAATCTTCTCATTATTTTTCGGGCTAGGCTTGTAATGTACTTATGACAAAGGAAAGTTAATAGGTCATTTACATGTAAGACATTATGCAAAGTAGCTAAAATAAAAGGAAATGTATCATGGTTAAGTATTGTGCAAACAAAAAGTTTTAACAAAGGATTAGACAAGTTCTAGAATAAACCAATGAATGCAAACACACCAAAAGAAATGTGATTAATTACTAAAATCACAGTTCAAGCTCAAATCTCACATGGCAATTTAGTTAATCAATCCTGCTAAAGTCTAAAGATCTAATGAATATATCAACAATACATCAAACTTAAGTGCCAAAGAAGTACATGGTTCACTCAATCATTGTTCAATTGTCAATTACCTAGAAACATGCAAAATAAGTAAAATCCTAAATCCTAAAAAGCAAAATAAAAGTACAAAAATAAAAACTAAAACTAAAAATGAAAATGAAAATAAAAATAAAATAAAATGAATAAAAAGTACTAAAATTTGTAAAATAAAAGGAACCCCCCACACTAACTAAAATGGCACTATTGCTAGTGCCAAACCATAAGAACCCTGATGGTGGGAGTGCTATCCATCTTAATCATTATCCTCAGAAACGTCCTCCTCCTTAAAGAACAGAACATCAGGATCTTCATCTCGAGATTATCTCCTAAGTCGGCCTCTGGCTCCTCTACCTTTAATCATAACTCGGGTCAAAGCCTTGGACTCACAGCTCAAGATGCCTTAGCCTCCTCATAATCTTGTGCTCAAAGGCTCGCACATGGCACTTAGACCTCCATATCTGATTAGTGATGGCCAATCAGATCGGCTATATGGACTTGATGTCCACAAAGGAAGTGGAGCTAGTGGTAGGGCAAGTGGCAATGCCACCTTGGGCTCTATTCCTATTAGCGGTGTCCACTCACTACAGGTTGTGCCCCATAATCACTCGCCCTCATTTGTCAGGTGGGGGCCTCTTATCATTAGGAAGAATAGGGACACCAACAGCAGAGGCCACCTGACCAAGGAGGGAAAAGGTAGCACATTAATCTTTTTATCATTGTGGGCTGATTGCATGGTTTGGCAAATAAGGCAGATACACCCGCTCCGTAGTTCAGGCAGTAAATGAGGACTACCTAGTCTATGGTCAGGTTATAAACATGGGAGAGGGCACTGCATGTAAGAATAACAACCTCATCCATATCCATGCTGTGAGTGTGAGCCAGGAGCCTTCCAAGGTATGGAGCTGGATCCGCGTTCAGGTTCCAAGTAGATCCCGACATAGTAATGGTATTTTTTGGCACATCCAAATCAAGGGTAAAGCTCTCAAGGAGCTAGTGGTCATCTGGAAATATAAGCTTTAGCGCTGAGGGATACCAACTGTAGCTTTGATGGCATCCATGATAATAGGGACCTATCTGCCCCTTACAACACCTTGGGTACCCAACACAAGAGAAGTTCACATAGAACTCCTAGACAATCGAGAGGTTGGGCTCAACTGGCTTTTCCAAAAGAAAGTCTCACCGACTTTGAGTAATAATCTCCACGACGTGTTGGACACTATTGTGGGAAGGTCCATCAGATGCTCATAGAGGATAGGATGCCCCTGATCTTAATAAACCGCCGCTTCACTAGAAGATCATGGAAACGAAAATGGTCATTAGCCCAAGGAAGTTGATCTTGGGGCCCTTATGGTGGTGAGATTAGTAGTAGCGGGTTGGTGGTGCCTCCTCCTGGAGACGCAGATCATTGATGCTTGCTGGAACTTTTTGTAGAAGAACTGGAAGCCATACCTAAAAGCACAAGTGTGCATGAAGGTGGTTCTTCACAAATTATCACATGAAAATAGTAAGGATTAATGCACTTAACTAAAAATAGGTAAGGGAATAAGGTTCCACTAGTAGATGTTCAATCACAGGTCATGGAAATGAACAACATAATTATGGCTGATTGATCCTAAACACAAGGGAAAAAACTTAATGAGGAATTCAAACAAATAGTTGGCATGCACCCTAAACCTTCACCAATAACAACCATAAAACATGCTAACACAAACCTAATAAGAAGAGATAAGGGAAGAAAGGAAAAATGATACGAACCTAGAGGAGTGAATAAGTGCATGGTGGTAAATGAATGGTGTGTGCAGAGAAAATGGAAAAATGGCTGTGTGCGAGGTGAAGTATAGTGGCACTAGTGGTGGTGCAGAGTGATAACATGGTGATGGTGTGGTGGTGGGAGGGTGGTTGTGAGAGAAAGAGATGGGAGGAGTTGTAAAGATGGGGGAAGTTATAGAGATAGTGGGTGTGTGTAGACTATGAATGTATTGGTGTACAGTGCATTTTTACTCAAAACTACACATTCGGTCGAGCACTACGCGCTCAAAGTGAAACACACGATTTCACTTAGGGCATGTGATTTTTTTGAAGAGAAAAGTGTACATGACCGTTCCTCTCTTTTGAGCAGTGTAGCACTATTTTGAGCATTACGACACTTAATTGAGAACTCGTTATTTCACTTACCTCAGTGTAGCTCTCTGTCATACGTTGTAGTGCTCGTGAGCACTACAACACTAGCAGAATCCTTTTTCCTTCTAACTTTCTCAACTTGGCCAATACCTGCTCACTCAAAATCCAATCAGCACCTATACAAGCTTGAAAATGAAAATAAAATTGTATAAACTAAAATGACAAAAAACTTAAAATAGTAGATTATCTCCAACTCAGCACTTTGGTTTATCGTCCCTAAGTTGGACGTACGAGGGGTATAATTGCAGAAACCAAGGACACCTTGGATTTTCACTTCATTAGGCTGTTCATGAAAAGGTTTCACTTTATGGCCATTCACCTTAAATTGTGTCTTGGTCCAAGGGTCCTCTAGTTCAACTGTCCCATATAGGTATACCTTTTTTACTAGGAAGGACCATCCCACTTGGAATGCAACTTGCCCGCCATAAGTTTTTGAGGCAGGAATTATACAAGAGGACTTGTTGACCTTCCTGGACTTCTTTCTGAAGGATTTGCTTGTCATGGAATGCCTTTGTCTTCTCCTTATAGATCTTAGAACTCTCATAAGCTTTTAAGCGAAGTCCTCCAGCTCTTGTAATTGCAATTTCCTCTCAACACCAGCCTTCTACAAATCTAAGTTGCATTGTTTGACTACTCAAATTAAAAGGCCTGATATTCAGCTCAACAGGCAAATGACAGGACTTCACAAAGATCAACCTGAAAGGACTAATCCTAATAAGAGTCTTATAAGATGCCCTATAAGCCTAGAGAGCATCATCCAATCGCTCACTCCAATCTTTCTTGTTTGGTCTCACAACCTTTTCTAGAATATGCTTGCGGGTGATATGGTGTAGAAACTTTGTGGTAAACCCCATACCTACGGAGTAAGGCTTCTATATTCTGTTGTAGAAATGAGATGCCTGGTCACTTATGAGAGCTCTTGCAATGCTAAACCTCCAGAAAATGTTCCATCTAACAAAAGCACAAAGTATAATAGAGTTAATAGTCTGGGTGGCTATAGCTTTCACCCACTTGGAAACATAATCAATTGCAAGGATTATGTAAGCATAGCTATAGAGGGCAGGAAAGAGGCCCATAAAGTCAATACCTTGGACATAAAAAAACATCAGAACAACAAAGGTTGCTGTGGCATCATTTTTCCAAGAAATTATTCCCGTTCTTTGGCATTGCTCATATGCCTTGTAAAACTCAAAGGCATATTTAAATAGTATAAGCTAGTAGAATCCACAATCCAAAACTTTCTTAGCAATGCACTTGGGCCCAAAGTGGCCTTCACTCACCTCAGAGTGACAAAAGCGTAGGATGGATTATGACTCAGGATGATGCACCCATCGATGAATTACTTGGTCGATGCAAAATTTCCACAGATAAGGGTCATTCCACACATAGTATTTGCAATCACTTTTCAATTTAGCAACTTGTGCCTCAGAAAATTATGTAGGAGTGGCCTTTACAACCAAGTAATTGACGATGTATGCATATCAGCACACCACATCAACTCTCAATAATAACTCATTAGGAAATGAGTCGTTCAAGAGGTGTTGCTCAAACGAAAGTGCTCTAGTCTACATAAATAGTTAGCCACTAGATTTTGAGTACCACTCCTATCTTTAATTTCTAAGTCAAATTCTTGAAGGAGTAGCACCCGCCTAATTAGATGTGGTTTAGCCTCAGGCTTCTTTAACAGGTACAATAGAGTTGCGTGGTCAAAGTATACTACTACCTTAGAACTGAGCAAATATGATCTAAATTTATCTATGGCAAAAACAATTGCTAAAAGCTCCTTTTCTGTGGTAGTTTAATTAGATTGTGCATGTCTAAGGCCTAGGTGGCATAAGAAATAACATGAGATTTCTTACCCATAGTTTGTCCAAGACTACCCCCAATGCATGGTTTGACGCATCACACATTAGCACAAATGGTAGGGACCAGTTGGAGGCTGGATGACTTGAGCTATGGTCAAGTGCTCCTTCAGGTTTCAAATGCCCTCATGCAATCCTTATCAAAATGGAACTCCACCTTCTTCTATAGGAGCTTGGTCATGGGCTATGCCACCTTACTTAAATCATTGATGAAGTGCCTATACACTACAAAAAAACTTGTGAATTACGGCGGGGAATTAGGGCGGTTCCCAAAATCCACCACAATTTTTAGTAAAATATGGCGCTTTTATGACGCCATAATTTTGAGGAGAGAAATGTCGATAAAATTATGGCGGTTCTTAAAACCGCCATAAGTTGCAGTGAATTATGGCAGTTAGATAAATTATGGTGGTTAAACCGCCTTTATTTACCATTAATTATTAATTATGTTTTTTAATTTCTAACTAGCGCACTTGAATTGTTGCCCAAACTAATTGGCGCGGCCCATATATTGGCTTTCCCACTCATATTTCCCCAAATTTCCCATTCTCATTCACTCTACCTCTCTCCACACCGCTATTCCCCATTGCGAACCACCACCCGACACCACCTCCCAACCGCCATCCCTCCTTCTCAATCTAGCAGTGGCACCTACCCCTCAATCCATGGCCCCGCACGCGTGCCTCCTCCTTCTCCATCTCATCTTCTACGTCTTGCGAACGGTGTTGAAGCCTCCATCCCTTCTTCTCGATCTAGGCGCAGCGCGCCACCCCTCCATCCACGCCCCCCACGCGCACGCGCGCGCCTCCTCCTTCCCCATCTCGTCTTCTCCGTCTAGAGAATCCCTTCGCTCGTCAACCAGCCCTCCTTTGCCAGCCACCTTCACTCGTCGCCCATCCTCGTGAACGTGAACAAGTATCACTTGTGCGTGGCACAAGAACATGCGGTCAATGTTGAAGTATGCCTCTTTCCCTTTTTTTTTCAGAAAATAAAAAATTAGGTTTTTTTTTTTTAATTTCAGTTGAGATTCGTACTTCCTCTATTGTTTGGTTTGGGTGAACAATTTGGTATTTTCTGAGATTTGTGAACCTAAAGTCTGGAACTTTGATTTGGAATTGGGTGTTTTTTTTTTATTCGTCTTTAGCATAGGTTCAATACTTATATATTATATGTTATAGGTTCAGTAATTTTTCTATTGTTTGCCCAGAAGAAACGTTAAATAGCTAGCCATGATGTTAATTGGGTGGTTTTTCAGGAAACAAAGGAATCAATTTTAGTGGCTTGTAGATATAGATACGAATTATGATTGGACACTATGATATGTTTGATTCATTTAGTTGACTCACTCCACCTAATGACAAGAGGACTTTGTTGTTGTTGTTGTTGTTGTTAATGAGTGGTTTTTAGGAAATGGAGTACTTGTTTACAGCTTTGGTGTTGAATATGCCTTTTGGGAGCTTAGTTACTTGTCTCAATTCATGATTGAAGTTATCATAGGAAAGCTTGGAATTTTGGTAGAATTGAAGAACATAGAAACAATTATCTCACTGTTACTAACAGTAATCTTTTTGTTCTTACGCAAAATATCAATATATATAAATTTGTTGATACTTTTCTTAGTTTCAAGTTTCTGGTATAGGGGACCTTGTTTTTTTCAAACACAAGGAATGAGCCCTTTATTTTTTTTGTGCTAGAATATGATCTCTTTTTCCTCCTGCTTTGTTTGTTGTCTTCTTCCAGGGATATATTCTTCCAATACTCACACAAAGGAACAGGTATCAAGAACAAGTAGTTCTTTGGGTGAACTTGGGGAATTTCCTATTTTTGGATGGCAAAATGCCCCAATGGCCCTTCTATGAAATTTTTAGTTAGTGCTGGTAATATGCTCATCTGATTATTGTCATAGGATTAGACAATATTAATTTGCTTTACTATGATGGTTTAGTGTTCTTAGTTCTTTTAGAGTTATGATTTTTTTTTTGTGTGTTTTTCTCTCCTTTTCTTTTACTTTTTCTATAGCCATTTTGCTAATCTCTTCTTCATTCATTGCTTTCCACTGCACACAATGGAGGAATTGAAGCTAATTGGAAATCACCTAAAAGGTTCCCGCCCTATTTTGACATTTTCAGCAAATTTTGAAAAGGATGCACATTGGAAACTCTTGAAGGAGATGTTGTTACATGTATTTCATTTGTTCCTTTCCTGAAGTAGTGTTTCTTTATTGTATATGTAGTTTCATTTGGAATAGAGGTTGAGAAGTCTCTTACAAACACATTGATTATTCTCGTATGTACTATTTCACATACTTGGGTAAAGTTTAGTTTCAACAATATCTTTTAGTTTGTTGCTTATTGCTTTGTGCAGTTTAGCCTCAGTGAAAATGTCTTATATTGCAGTTGTCATATATCCTCCAAGATGAATATTCCTTATCATTATTTTAATATTGAATAGTGATTGGGAAAAAATCCTATTAGTGTTATTTCTTCTTTTGGCGTAGTTTCATTGAGTAGGGTGTGGAGATCTTTTTCCATGTATATACTCCTATCTACAAAATTCTATAATTCTGATAACATGTTCCCAAGTGATGTATTTGACCGTGGATTTTTCATGTGTGCTAGAGCATGTTTTTGTGTTTCTAGGTGATTAAATAGTAAAATTGCACTTTTGAAGTTTTGATTATTAAATAAAAAGAATAAATATTGAATCTTTATATAAGACGTTTTGAAAAGAATGATACACACAATGCAAGAAATAGGATCATACAAAATTTTCAAGAAAATAAATATAATGGGGGTAATGATAAAAAAAACATGTGTCAGGCTCTCCTAAAGTCATATTGTAAGTCTTCAATATCCTCCAAACTAGACTTGAATCCTTTTCCCCCTTGTGAAATTAGTGGCTTGTTTTTATATTTTTTTCCATTATTGTTTCTACTCATTAAATCATATCATGTCAGGCAAAAAGGCTGTATTAGAGGAAACTTGATGGGGAGAAGAGTTTGTTTTTCTGCTCAAATAGTAATTACACCTAATCCAACCATTAACATCGATGAATTGGGTGTGCCATGGATTGAACTTTACATATCCTTAGAATGTGACTCCATATAACATTGAAGGGTTGTCATTTGGATATGCTTTTGTAGTTTCTTTTCTTTTAAAGCATTTTTCCATTGTTTTAAACAAAACATACTTGAAATGAGAAAAATAGGTTGAATGAACTTGTTAAGTATGGACCCCATCCTCCACCTGGAAAACTTGCCAAATACATCATTTGTGATGATGGGCAAAGGCTTGATCTTAGATATTTGAAGAGAGAGGTGTTGGAGCTCATGATGGTGCCTAAATGCATCGTGTCACCTCAATCAAATAGGCCAGGAATGGGAAATGTCCAAGATACACTTTTAGAATGCAGAAAAATCACCAAGAGAGATACCTTCATCACGAAGGTAATATTAAATGAATTTTTCTATTGCTCTTGCCTCTTGTTTATTTCATCGTTGTGATTCTTGTACAAGTCATTCAAAAGTCTGATAAAAATTTTCTTTTTAGGAGAGTAAGAAAGAATCTCAACACACTCAATTTAAACTTGATTTTTAGCAAGCTAATGTTTGGTCCTGAATATATGATCATTTTTCAGATGCTTTCTTGCTCATATATATAATGCTCTTTTCTGTTATGAAAGAAATGCTTTAAAATTTGTCTACTCTAGTCATACCAAAGCAGGGAATCAGCTTCCAATTCTATTAGTATTCTGGATTGTAGTCTTACATTCTATTAGGTTTGATTTTGTAATATTTTAGCTCATTTTTTAGGAGGGCATAATTTTATAACTGCCTATTGCTAACTTGTTGCACTGAATCATAATGTCAACTTTTCAAATTCTAAATAAAAAATCACTTGTCCCTTGGGATGGATCCATGTGTGTCTTCCTATTTTTTTACTGTTAATTGATATTGTAGGGGTATATATATATTTATATTATCAACTCAAATAAACTTAACTTAGCAAATGATTTTGTTTACTTGGGTCTGTTAACTGGGATTAAGCTTAAAACAAGTCACTCTTGGGAATAAACTCAAAAGTGAACATCATCTTAGGATTGAAAAAAATAGATTTACGATGTTGGTTTGGGTTGAGAAATTCAAACTGACTAGCCATGTTGTTTAGGTTAAGTTGTCCAAGTAAGGAACTAAGGTTAGTTGGATAGGGGTGCTAAAGATCAGCCTCACTTGGAAATCTATTGAATTAGTGGTAGTTGTAACACCCTAGTAATTAACCAAATACACCTAGGTTGTATTGGATTAATGACTAGACTTTACTCTTTGCTTTGGTTCTTTCATCATATTTTGAAAATATTTAGTGAAATTACGAGCCATTTTTTTTAACATAATTGAAATCGTGAGCCGCGCATAACATAAACGATTAAGTGGTAGTAAAATAAGACATTTAAGAATCTAAATATATCATATTGGCTCCATCACATAACATCCATAATGCACATCACAACATATATACAATAACCTCACTCAAAAGGTGAGTTAAGTTCATACATCATATCTTACATATTCACACCATAGGAAACTATTTATAAGGAAATTCATGCCCCTAAACTAGATAACCTTAAAAGCTGAGGAATGCTACTCTAAAACTGGGATGTATAACACTCTTAAGACTACTTAAAAACTCTCTAGGGCCACTGTCTTAGAAACGGGAAGAACCCGATTCACTGAGCTTCCTCGGAAGGAGGCACACGAGATGCACCAGGCTGGGGTCGCATGGACGATCTTCTTGCTAACCTCGGCTGAACAACGTTTCCTCACTACCCTCTCTTACACGTGGGAGAGTAGGAGCAAAGCTCTCAGAATAAGCATGAGTAGGAGGGTCCTTGAAGGATCAGTTTCAAATATCTCGTTCGTGGATTATACTCTGGAAAACCATGGACAGCAGATGGCGGGATAAGAACGTAACATTCTTTCATCAAGTGGACGTGCATGTTCGAAAACCATTTCATCGCCATAGGGAGAAGTAGGAGAAAAACGATAACTGGGCAGGATGTGCAAATGGACAACCTACGTAAATAAAAACACGAACCGAGCACCTTCCTTCAAAGTGATACGAATGATGCAGGATCATAATGGAATTCCCAAGTGGGGTGTCACGACGGACGAATGTCGCCATCTGAATCTGAAGACAATGACGGAAATAAAGGAAAGGGAGTGAGAATCTTACTAAAGAATTCTTAGTAAGGTATCTCCTTCTACGGTGTCATCATCAAAGTCTCCAGGAATCTCGGGTTATTATAAAATAGTGAACATACGAAGATTAAATTTTAAGTTAGAAAATACTTTTACCGAGATTCGACCAATTTTAATTATGCGTCTTATAATGCATCATAATCTTAACATGTCATAATTATAATGAACTTTTCTTTTATCATTACATCATATTCCTCATCATCATCATTAATATAACATGCATAGAAGAACATCATATTTCTCATCATCAACTCATGTATGTTATGCAGAAGAATATCATAATAGCTACACATGGACATGGTGCACATAATTTATTTCTTTAGTACCTTAGGTGACTTTAAAATCTTATCATCCTCATTATTTTCCTTGGGCCACCCTATACTCCACCCTTTTGGGAGTAATCTAGGTTATGAGCTCATACCTTACTAGTCGTCACTAGCATATACTTATCCTTTTTGATAAGTTAAAGTCCTAACTCTACCCTTTTGAGAGACAGGTTAGGGGGCTAGAATCACCTTTCCACCACCTATAGTTTGATGGGTCCAAGGATCATTTTCTTATAAATTTTAAGTCACCAATAAGTCTTTGCATGTTACAACTCGCAATTCATAATAATTCTAACATTTTCTTATTTACAGTCTTATTCTGAATAATATATATCAACTATAATCATGCATCTGGAGATTCCTAGGAAAGAGAGGTGGGTCACAATGGACACTAAATACCAAATCTTTCCTTAGCCAGAATCTTTCCAAATTGCACTCTTACATAATACACTTTCTTCCAGTAACAAAATATGTCCTTATTTCATGCATAAGTTTTCATTGTTTGCAACAGCAACTATAACATACAAACCAGGGAATCAATCAATGACACCAAATTCTTGATAAGCATCAAATCACATTTTAAGTACACATAAAATTACTAGCTTCCCATAAAATTCTTACAAAGTTTTAAAACTCTTTTAGAACTAATTCTTTTGTTAAACTTGAAAGAAGTCATAGGACTTTAGGCCTAACTTAACCATGGGACCGATTTATAACTTGAAAGAATGTTCATAATTAAATCTTTCACTTAAGATAAAAGGAGCAAGTCTTGAGCTTTAGAGATTTAGGTGACATCTTAGAATTATTACCATGCTATGCAACCTTATTTTAATCTTATCTTTATAAGGTGATAGCTTGGAATTATAAACATGATATGCAATTCCATTTCTTTATCTTTAAGATTTAAGGTGATGACTTGAAAATTAAACATGATGCAAGAACTTGTAATATAAACATGATGCAAGAAACTGGAGGCGTAGTCTGCAGGGACCGGTGAGGGAGAAGAGAATCTTAAGCAAGGAGCGGCGGTAGTCCGCATAGGACCGGTGAGGGAGAAGAGAATTACATTTTTTAAGCTCCAATTCTCAAGACTTCTTAAAGAATAAATTCTTTAACTCCAATTATCTCATTTCTTCGCTTATGATTCATAGGCAAGTCTTTGAGCTTTAGGATTTTTAGGTGATGACATAAAATAAACATGCCATGCATTGATTCTTTTAGCCATTATAAAATAAAGTGAGAGCATAAAATAAACATGAGATGCAACTTCTTTATTATCTTTAGAGATTAAGTGACAACTTGAAATTTAAACATGAAATGCAAGCTTGAAATTTAAACATGAGATATGCAAGTTCATTTATTTATTCTTGAGAATTTAGTTATGACATAAAATAAATATGGTTATGCAAGGCATAAACTTAAACATGGATGCAAGTTCACTTGATCTCTTTACTAGAGCTCCTTCAAGACTTTAAGAGAATTATGATTTCAACCCAATATATGTATCTTAGCAAGACAAAGTAAAAAATACATATTTCATATTCAAACCTCAAGATAAAAACATTATTCTTTAAAGTTTTGCATTAAATGGAATGTTCAAGCTTTAGAGGCCTAACTTGTGATGGATTTACAACCCATATTCAAGGTCCTCATCATCAAGCCATCATTTCATTCCTTCCTAGGCCATTTGGCCGAAACCATGAAAGGAAAATAAGGAAAGAAAAACTGAAATTTTAGAAGCTTTGGAAACTAGTGAAACTTTCAAGTTTTAGAGATCTAACTTGTGAAAGCTTTGCAACCAACACTCAAGAATCTCATCATCAAACCATGGTCTCATCATAAGCTAGGCCATATGGCCGAAATACTTTAAAAAGAAGGGAAGAAGAAACTGAAAATGAAAACTTATAAGAAAGCTCATGAAAACATCATTTTTGAGCTAGAAACATAACTTGTCTTAGCATAAAATGAACTTAGAAACACCTCCCTACCTAATTTGATTTGAAAGAAAGGAAGAGAACTTGGTTTCCTTGAGTGAAATGAAGAAAAATATCCTTGAAAAGCTGAAGGGAGAATTTGGCCAAGAGAAAGAAAGAAAGAAAGCTTTTGGTGCTCCTAAGACTAGAATTTGTGTAAGTTATGAACTAAGCATCTAAACTATCTTCAAGCATGCCTATTTATAGAGATTTTGCAGCTCATAAATGGACAAAGGAAGGAAGGAAATCTGACCAAAAATTAGAGGAAAAAAAATAAGGAAGAAAAATCATTTTGTTTGGTGGCTTAAAACATGGAATCATGTTTCCATGTTTTCATGATTCTTTGTTTTCATTCTTTGGATTTTTGTGTAATAATTTTCTGACTTATTACTCAATAATTTCGGCCATTACAGCCTTGTGGAAGAGGATTTTGTGTGTTCCATGTATTATTTAGGTGTAGGCAAGGTATTCATGCAATTTAGAGAATTTACGGTTAAGGGCTTAAGTGAATTACTAAGCAATTTGGGTGTTTTAAGCAATTTTAGGTTCTAATCAATCTAAATAAATAATTTTGACTCTAGATTAGTAATTAGAATTTAATAAGCTTTAATTTGAGCCTAATATTGTTTAGGTTTCGTTAGACAAATCGAAAATCTCAAAATTTGTAAAAGTGCACAACGAGGGGGCAAAACGGTAATTAACCCAAAACTCGGGACATCGGACTTAACCAAGGGTCATCATAACTTAAAAACACCTTTTAAAATATTTTAGTGAGGTTCGGCTCAAGTCGGCACGCAATCGGAGTTAAAACGGCCGCAGAGGCGTTTTGGTCATTTCGCGTCAAACTCAAAATTGATTCTTCTCTCTATTAACACACATAACACAAACAATCCTTTATTATCCTCAAAACATCCCCTTGAGGATGGGTGGGGCCCACGATCCTCATTTTCTGAGTAAAATAACCTCAGGGGCATTTTGGTCATTTTACATATACAGAAAATTGGGGTTTGCAATACTTGCACGAATTGCTCCTAACTTCTCTTCTAACGTTATATTCCTTTATTGAGGATTGTTTGGTCTCAAATTTTATATAATATTTACCTTACGGTAATTCGGTAATTTCTAATGACAGTAAAAATTACAGTAAAAATTGGGCGTTTAGTACTACCTTTGTTCAAATTTATTTTTTTAGCATTGGTAAATAGTAAAGCATATGTTGAGTTCATATCTATTAAAACTATGAAATGTTTTGCCCTTTCTATTTTTGAAATTGTATCTTATGTATCATTAGAGTACAAATTACTTTCAAATTTAAATCCTTACAGGAGACAACATTAGAGCAAATTGAAGACAAACCAGGTATAAAGTTTGTGGTCCAGCATTTAAGCTAAAACTTTTTGTGAATCTCTCATGAATTCATGATATTAAAGCTATGTCCCCTTGCTTAACAATGTGGAAACTAATCATTGTAAACCATCATGCAGCATGTTTGTCCATTAAATGATGATGGTCATTCTATAAGTAGAGATTATGATGGGTTTCCTATGCCTTGCAGGTAATCATGGATTAAATATCCCATTCCTTGAAATATTGGACTGATTTTGACCATATTATGTACATTGCTTGTTAAGTGGCAATTCACATGACAGTATGGTGGTGCTAAAGCGAGAGTTTTGATATGCAAAGGCAAATGATCATAGCTTTTTCCATGTAATAAGATATATTCATATTTCTAGTTTGCTTCCTTTTTATATATGATTGTGAATCAATTAGTTCTGTAGTTATTTTTATTAAAAAAATATTGTTGTGTGTTTGTTTTGCTGACTAGATGCCTATCTTTCAGTTTAATCTCCAAATAGAACAAGGCATTAGATTCTTCTAAGTGGCTAATCTTTAATCGATTTAAATTTGGACCAATTTAATCTTTAATCAAACTTGGAAGCATTTCTATTGACAAGGTTGGTATTTTCTGCATTTTAAATGGATATATACTTTTCTATTTCACATCTTTCCTACATCATGAATCCCAATTTCAACCTGAAATCTGATTGCCTTGTTTCCATTTCCTCTTTCTTATGTGGCCCAAACGTTAACTATGTAATAATATCCATTTTTCTTTCATTATTATTTATCATTACCTTTTCTTCGAGAAACTTACAGGTGGTTCAATTGTTGAGGACATGGCTCCTTACCAAGCATTTTCCATCGGAGGGATTGGGAGTGTACGAGGGTATGGTGAAGGAGCAGTGGATTTGGCCGATCTTTTGGTGGCTAATAGCAAACTAACACTCCCATTTGTAAGTAATAGTTTTATAAACAGCAACCCCATAAATTACAAGGTGAAATAAGATAGAGTTGTAACATTCTTTTCCTAAGATATTCTTATATGAAAAACGCTCTAGCTTTAATAAAGAGCTTGCTTACGCTTGAAGATTTATACTTTAGTGCTGCTATGTCTAGTAAGGTGCTACTAGGCATGATGCCATGTTTCCTACCTTTGACAACAATTCCTTTTACAACTATAGTTGTTGATGTCTACATCCTGGTTCTAATGGACGTTTAACACATCATATGGGAAATTATATATCCTTTCTGGAATAGGTTGATAGGATATCATATGCCCTGCTGTGTTTGATTTATGACTTTATTTCATATGCAACATGTGCAAATGGTTGAAATTTATAGTGTCCTTAACCTCTTGGCAAGCTTCTTCTCTGCACTTTGCTCATGACATTATTAGCTCCAAAGTTTAATGTACGTCTTATTTCTGTGTTAGAGTACAAATGACCAAAATGCCCTGAGGTCATTTTTACCCGAAATTAAAGGGCAGTTGCCCAAACCTCGAATGGGTCAACTTGATGTTTGAAGGGGATTATGCTGTTAAGAATGATATAGGAGAGAACCTCGTTTTCTAAACTTTCGGCTCAAAATGACCAAAATACCCTGCCTGTTTTACAGGGTAAAAGGTGCCGTTTGAGCCCGGAACTTTCCAGGAAGTTTAGAATGATGTTTATGAGCAATGTTTGATGTTTAGTGCCGGAAGGTCCGGGCAGTTTTAGTGCAAATTTACCATTTTGCCCCTAAAGTGTCCATAAGCCTAATGACGCAATTAAGCAAACCTAAGCAATATTAGGCTCTAATCGAAGATTAATTTATTTCGATAATTAATCTAGAGTCAAAATAATTTATTAAGGTTAATTAGAACCTAAGATTGCTTAGATAAACTTTAATTGTATTCTTTAATTCAAGATTCCTAGTCATGGAATCTTGAATAGTGTTTTCTCTCTCCAATTCCTTAAATTAAGGAATTGTGTCATACCTCATTTGACCAAGAAAATGAATTTAAATTGTTAATCTAGTAAGACCACTCCCTAATCAAGTCTTGAACAACCTTAATTACCCAATTACCTCACCTAAACACTTTCTTACAACTCCTAACCAAAACCTTAATCAAAGAAACACCTAAACACATCACTAAACCACAATTACATGAGCAAATTAATCCCCCTTGGCTCCCAAATCTGGCCGAATTCTTGGCCAAAGAAAAGTGCCACATGTTGCTTGATTTATCACTCAAAGAGCCATGCCTTGCCCATACTTTTGCCCATACCTCACCATGTTTTGCCCATGCCTTTGCCCATACTTTGTAAGAGATATTTTCCTTCCTTTTCCTCCATTTTGGCCGTCGGCCATGCACCAAGGAAGCCTCCATTGTTGCAAATTTTCTATAAATACCAAGCTTGGAGAAACTTGGTTACACTTTAGAAGCATTGCTAAGTTGAGTTCTCTTGCTTTTTCTTGCATTTCTCTCTAAGTTCTCTTCATCTTCTTCATTCTTCTTCCTCTCAAGGAACCTTGCCACCACCATAAACCACCACAAACAACCATAAACCACCACTACCTCACCTTAAACCATCCCTCAAACACTTAAACTTTCCATTCCCAAGCTTAGAAACTCAAGGAAAAATCATCTTCCTTGAGCTTCCTCTTTGGCCGAATCCATCATCACTTCCAAGAGGAGATTTTGTCTTCTCAAACTCTTCAAGAATCAAGCTTTCTTTCTTCCATTTCAAAGACTTACTTAGGTAGGGGTTTTCTTTCAAGTTTTCTTTACTTTCTTTGAGAAAAGTTTCTAGTTTTCTCTTGGTTTCAAACTCTTTTTCTTCCTCCTTGCATTTTCGGCCTTGAGGCCATTTTATGAACACAACTTTAGCTTGATGATGAGGTCTCATGGAAATAGTGTGGTGTTTGTCATGGATAAACCTCTAAAGTTTGAAACTTGGTCTTGGACCATATATAAACTTTCCCTTTTCTTTACAAGTTCAAAGTTTTGGCTTTCATTCCTCTAAGGTTTCGGTTTCTTTTTTTTATCTTGTTCAAGCTCTAGTTTTCATTTCTTTTCCTTCTTGGTCTCGGCCTCTTTGTTTTGGTTTTGAGGAAAAAGGTTTGCTAAAAATATTAGAATGGTCCTTTGAATGTTTGTTGTGGTTTTTGCCACTAGGATCATTTTCTTGAGCTTGATGATGAGGTTCAAACCTTAAGGCTTCTTTGAAGTCTAAGTGCTAAGAACTCTAAAGCTTGCCTTATGATACACAATGGGTTGAGGTTTTTATGTTCCTTTAAAGTCTTGTAAGAGCTCTAGTTAAGATTAAAAAGGAGTTGCATTCATGTTTACTTTATGCTTTGCATAGCATGTTTATTTTCAAGCTATCACTAAGCAACTTAAAGATTAAAACAAGAATGTGCATCATCACTTAATAAATCTCAAAGCCTACCTATTTCAACCTTAAAGTTGATTGTTGATTTGGGGTAAACACCCTAAGAGGCCTAGAGCACTAAAATAAAGAATTGAACCTTGCATTTCATGTTTACTTTCTTGTCTATCATGTTTATATTTTACGCCATCACTTAAACTCTAAAGATAATAAATGAGTGCACCTCATATTTATTTTATGCTCTCACTTTATTTTCTAAAAGAAGAGTAAAATGAGTTGCATAGCATGTTTAAATTTATGTCACCACCTAAATGGTCTAGAGCTCAAAGACTTGCCCAAGTATCCAATGTAAAGTTTTAAGAAAATGTTGGTTTTTCAATGAAGCCATTTCGGCCTTGTGGTGATGATGATGGGCTTGGTGTGAGTTCATCTAATCACAAGTGCCCATAGCCATGTTTTGGAATTTTTCTAAGCTTAGGAGTACCTAAGGAACATTATGAATGAGATTATATGTTTTAAATCTATTTTATGAGCAAATTAATTTAGCTACTGACCTCATGTATAATTACATGATTTTAATGAGATAAATTGAGTTCTAAAAGAGATTTGAGTTCTTAAAAACCATTCCAAGAGAAAACTAGTAACTTATGTGCTTTTAAGTCATGATTTTATGTGATTTTATGATTGTTTCATTTCGGTTCTGTACCTCCCTGATTGGCTACTGTACAAAATGTTTTAAGGTGATAAAATGTGTAAAATTATGTTTGAGTGAAGTAAGGAACGTTTTAGAGAAGTTAGGAAAAAAATAAGTAATTAGAAAGGACTTAAAATGAGAATTCTAGAACACTTAGAATTGGAAAAATGCAATTCTGTTCCAGCATAATTAATTCAAGTGTAAATGGTTCATAATCAGTAGGATATGCATAAAAACCTTTCATAAATGATTAGGTATTAATTACTAAGCTTAAGGTGATGATAAGGACTTAAAATAGGAATTCTAGCACACTTAGACATGGCAAAATGTGATTCTGTCTAGCAAAGCTAAATTGAGGAAAAGTGAATTATAACTTAGTAAATATGCCTAGGAATCCCTCATAATTGGTTTAGGGATTGATTATGAAGCCTTAGGCGAAGACGGATCTTAAAAAGGGTTTAAAATGAAGATTTTAGAACCCCGTAATATATGATGATTTTCTGCCCAAGATGCATAATGCTGTTTGGAATTTTTAGTAAGCCTAAATCTTAGTAAGAATTATAAGTAATGATCTCTTAAATGGAATAAAGATGTACTATGAGCATTAGAATGATTGGAACTTAAGTTTAAGACCCGTAAGGGCCAAAGCATAAGACAATATGAGATAGGAAGTGTGATGTGAGAATGAGACCAAGCTTGTGATATGAATGAATGTGTTAATATCATGAGTATGAGAATATATGGATTTGTGATATGTGTTGTGATGTTTTCGTATATTATGAGCATAATGCATGAGACTATGTGATAGAAATGAATTAGAGAAAGTATGTTGTCATGATTGAAAAGTTTTCTTGATGGAGGATTTTGTGAGATAACATGCATTATGTAAGTTATGGCAAGACTCAATTTGAGGAAATTCGTGGTGCAGTTACGCTCCGAATTTCCATCAAATTTGAGGGACAAAAGAAAGTTTTGAGAAATATGAAGTTTAAAGTTATATGCCGAGACGCATTTCTCCTTAGGAGAAAAAGTAAACAGTGGGGGTATGGACGTCGAGCCATCCGAAGCGGACAAAGTCGCTGGTCTTAACCAGTTGATGCGTTTCGAAGAATGAAAGTATATGATGTTTAAGGTGACACACCGAGACGTACTTCTCCCTTCTGAGGAGGTAAACCGTGAGGGCATAGACATTAGCCTGCCAAAGCGGACAAAGTCGCGGTCTTAACGATGCGTTTCGAAGAAGGAAAAAGTCCCATGATGGGTGATCCTTAGGCCCCCTACCCGTACTCTGGGAGTCGGGATTATGATGATTATGTTTATGATTCGCTTATCAAGAGGATAAGTAAGAACTAGTGACGACTAGTTAAGGTATGAGCTCATAGCCTAGTTTAAAGGGTGCGGTTACTATTATGATTGGTGTCACAAGTATGAGAAAAGGAAAGATGTTCAAAGAAAAGTTTCATGCCACTCAAATGTTGTTTGAATTATTGTTTGATTTACCTAAAGTGCTGCCATGCATCCATGAAATATTATGTTGCATATATGCATTAAGAATCATTATAAAAGACATGGACCTTGGATAAATACCTTTGTGAAAACCTCATAATGAACTTATGCATGCTTAACCTTTTCATAATAAACCCAAGGTTCCTGGGACGTAAACGATGACACTAGGATAGAGGACTTCCCTCCTGAGATTCTTTAGTAAGAATTCTCACCCCTCTCTTTCTTTTCGTTACATCTTCAGATATCGATGGCGTCGTTCGTGATTTTCATTGACCCGCCTACATGGGAGGTGCACTATGACCCCGAGCATCAGTCCTACCACTTCAAGGGTCATTGCGAGGTGCGTGTTTTTGCATACGTGGGACACCCTTTTGCTTTCCCCGTCTCCAGCTCTCGCTTCGATTCGACTTCACCCTTTGGCGACGACCTCATCTTTGAGAGGACACGACCCAGAGACGGGCAGGCCGTCGTGCCCATCCTTCCTCGTCGAGGGCTCTTCCCATCGTTTCCTATGGGTCTCGGAGGAGGTAGCGAGGACATGGTCCCCTAGCCAAGGCATGCGAGGCGCGTTCGACAGCGAGAGGCGACCACGATGCGGAGGCCATGTTGTTCCCTCGATTCCCATGCCTAGATCTCCGCTTCGTTGGGCTACATCCGAGGAGCTTCGTCATTCGCGGGCTACATCTCCCCGAAATCGGCGTCACCAGGAGGCTGGGAGTGAGAGGGTAGTGATAGTTGGGTGTTTATCTTTTGGGGATGTTTCATGTATTTGTTATCATGTTTTCTTATTTTATGTACTGAAGCTCTCCACTAGTATGGGTAAGACTTTATACTTCTGTTATATTTATGTTATGATGTACTAAACTATATTATCTAATGTGATGAGGAATGATGCTTATGTTTTGTATGTTTTATTTATTTTTCCGCTTCACGTTGTTTATGTTACGCGCAAAGACTCGCACTTTGTTTTATATAAATCATTTCAAAAAAAAAAAATTTCCGTATTTTCCGCTAAGTATTTTGTAAATGAATTTAAAGAGAAGTAATAACTAACATTTAGTCTTGATACGTCCTAGGCGTATTGGGTTAAATATTAGGGTGTTACATTTAAAGTCCTACTGTTAAGTGTCATATCTTCCTTGATAAATTAAGAATCTTGAAGTTGTCATTTATATGAAAATATTTCAATTTTCACTCCATGAAATATTTAAATGAGATCTATTTTTCTTGTGAGCTTTTGGAATTGGGAGTCAATCACCCATCCTGACTTTGCTCCCTCACTTACAATTAGAGAACGCCTTGTACATGATCGAAGTATTTAAAATTCCTGAGATCTGTGCTAGAAGCATGCCTTGCCTTACCTTTTAAAAACAAAAAAACTTATGCATGAACTAACTTCATCTCTTTCATTAAATTTATTTATATTTCTCCTTTTCAGTTAACACATAAACAAATAGACAAACATGTGCTCATTATATGCATCTTTTGAATTTATCATGTATATTGTCAAATTGAAATGCCCTGAAAAATTATCTTATTTGCAAACCAGAAAATTTTTGGGCTCTAATAAGCAAGAAAATATTATGCTTTTTAATAGAACATCAAGGCTATTGTAAATCATTGTTGTTATGCACTTTGATAATTTTTAATGCAATTGTTGAGGTGGTGAATGCTGAATGGAATATAACACAACCTTTTTTTTCGTATTTGATAACATCACCAAGAAATTTGTTATATGGGGGAAGCTATCATCCACCATCACCATTGTTAGTTGGTATCTAGAGAACTACTTGCTAAAAGGCTAGGTTGGGTGTGATATTTGCTGTCCTCATTCTCCATGTCTCTAGTTCTCTTTTTACATGTCCTTGTTCTATTGCCTTTAAAATCAATATTATATACTAGGATGATTTCTAGAATTCTAGAAAAACATAATGATGTCATTGGAGAATGATTTATTTTTCTATCTAGTTGTTATTGTTTTTCATTCTGAAAGTTTTGCTTTGATTTTTTATTTTAGATTCCAAACTTTAAATCTCCAGCACATGCAAGATGCACTTCGTTAGCTAATCGTGAACCTAAAGACAATGCACTAGCAAATGCTCAACTTAATTATTATAGACAATTGACTTTTCCATAGTTTACCTTGAATTTTTATGTCATTGGTAGATATTAAGACTTGTCCATTAATATAATTTTTTTTTTGTTTTTTTTCTCAATTGTATTTATCTCAAGATTAATATTATGTTATAGAGGAATGTAAAATTATGAATTGGTTTTTAATTATACTTTACTTGTTATGCTATTTTTTTCTTGCTTCAAGCAAATATTATGGCGGTTTTAAACTGGAAATACCAATTATTTTTTTGAAAATATAAGGCATATTGCACTATGAAAATATAAGACATTATGCTTTTCACCATTTTTTGAACCGCTATAATAATTTTTTTTTCAAACGTTATGAAAATTGTGGCGGTTTAGGACCGCCCTAATTAACCTGCCTAACTTACCTATAATAGTGGTGGTTATTATGGTTGATTGTGGTGGTTTGTTGACAACCACCGTAATTGATCGAATGAAATTGGTAATTACGGTGGTTCCTTAAACCGCCATTTTTTGTGAAAAATGGCAGTTTTTAACCGTCGCAATTAACAAAAATAACCGCCATAACTTACCTTTTTTGTAGTGAAAGCCCACATGGGCCAAGAAAAAACACACATTCCACATGCATGCGAGGTAAGGCAAAAAAGTAATCACATCTATCTTAGCCTTATATACAGTTGTGCCCTCTTAGAGATAACATTTCCTGGTACCACACATTCCTTTACCATGAAATGACATTTTCCAAAATTAAGAACTAGGTTAGTGGCAATACATCTTCTTAAAATTTTTTCCAAACTACTAAGGCATGTATCAAAGTAGAGGCCAAAAACTATAAAGTCATCCATAAACACTTCCATAAAAGTCATCAATAAAATTGAAAAAGATACTTACCATACACCTCTAAAAGGTACCTAGTGCATTGCACAACCCAAAGGGCATGCATCTATAAGCATAAGTGCCAAAAACGCATGTGAAAGTAGTCTTCTCCTGGTCTTTTGGAGCTATAAGGATCTAGAATTACCCAGGAGAATCCATCTAGGAATCAGGAGTGTGACTGACCTGGAAGTCGTTCCAACATTTGGCCAATGAATGGTGGTGGGAAATGATCCTTCCTGGTGGCTTGGTTCAACCTCCGGTAGTCAATACATACCTTCCAGCTATTTTGGTCTCTCATGTGTACCAACTCATTCTGCTTATTGTACACTATTGTGATCTCAGATTTCTTGGGGACTACTTGGACTAGGTTGACCCGACTTCAAAAATTGGATAAATGATTCTTGCGCTAATAGCTTCACCACCTCCTTTTTAACCACATCCATGATCAAAGGGGTTTAGCCGTCTTTGGAGTTGCCTCACTGATTGTGCACCTTCTTCAAAAAATATGCAATGCTTGGAAATGGAGGGGCTTATGCCAGTGATGCCAGTGTTTACCCAATTGCCTTTTTGTAATCTCTCAGAACATGTAACAACTTACTTTCTTCCTTTGGAGAGAGGTCACTAGCAATGATTACGGGTAGTTCAATGCCCTCCCCTAAGAAAAGCATACTTGAGCTGATTGGGGAAAGGCTTCAACTGTTCATGTTTAGCCTTGAGTGAGCACCGCACTCATCAGTAATAATTGTTGCTCTATTTTTTGGCTCGGGTGAGTGCTGCACTGTTTGAAGCCTGGCACTCACCAGGATCCTCTATTCCTGAATTTCAAAAACCACTGCAAGAACAAGTTCATCATATCTAGTGGAAAAGTGAGTATAGGGGGTGTATTGGTTGATGTGGTTCCCAAAATTTCATCATTGATTACAGAGCATCTATCTTAGCACATTCCTTACACAAATTATCCTTCCTATCACAGTAAGACTTATATGATCATGGTCCAATGCCCCATTCAATAAATCACAGGCTTGTCAAAATACTCATCACAGGTATCATCTAGAACCTCAATGGAAAAAATAGAGTAATTCTAGGTAGATATTTAATAGCATCTAAGATTAAATGCTACCTTTATATCACCACACTCTAATGTTAGTATACCAACATACACATCAATCTTGATTCTGACATTTTCAAAAAGGGTCTACCAAGAATGAATGTATGTTGGTTCACCTGTGTGTCATTTGCCATTTCCAAAACATAAAAATCTATTGGAAAAATTAAATCATTTACTCTTACCAACACATCTTCCATCAATCCTTCTGGCCTTTGGATGGTCCTATTAGCTAGTTGCACGATCACTCCTATGGGCTTGAGCTCACTAATATGGAGTGCCTTATGAACTGACTTTGGCATCACATTGATGGATACACCCAAATCAACTAGAGCGTCATTGAATTCTGAGTTACCAACAACACATGGCATGGTAAATGATACTAGGTCCTTGAACTTTTTAAGCAGAATGAGTTTTGACGACTAAGGAAACGTTCACCCCAAATCCACCTTCTCATTGCCTTTCAACTTGCACTTGTTTGTGCACAAGTCCTTCAGAAATTTGGCATACCTCGGCATTTGCTTGATTGCATCCAAGAGAAGTATGTCCACCTCTACTTTCTGTAGGTTTTTACTAACTCTTGATCTAGTTCTACTATAGCGCTTTCTTAGGCATTATCCTTAGAGGAAATGGCAATGGAGGAGTGGGATTTTGATCTTTGATTGCCTCTGTTGAGCATTTAGTGTTGTTTGAGTATTGTGGCACTCAGGAGTAGATTGCTCTAGTGCTTTCTCTTCTTCAGGTGAGCGCAGAGTGCTGTAGCACTCAACAGAATCTTCTTCAGGTATATTTCCTGTCATCTTCCTATTCAGGCTTATTCACCTTGGGAATTTTTTCCCCATACCTTAAAGTGATTGCATTGACATTTCCTCTGGATTTGGCCCGATTTACGAGGGAAGCTAGGTTGACTGAACTTTATTATTCTTTATTTGGGTCACCTCCTCTCTAGCTGGGCATTCTCCTTCTTTAACTCCTATATCTATTCCTTCATTATCTTAGTCATAATAGGATCTAAGAATAATGTAGGAGGGCCTGTTCCTCCAATAAGGTGCCTGGTACTTTTGTTATGATGATTGGCCCTTCCGAGAATTAGTTCTCTACTTTAAATTGGGGTGATTCTTCCAGCTTGAGTTGTATGTGTTCCCAAATAAGAACTGTGTCGCAACGGATCGCGAGGGACGGTGAAAAATTGTTTGTTAAAATTGGAGTCGCCACCAAGTTTATTTAAATTGGGAAAACATGGAAAAACCCGTTTTATTAAAAAATTGGTCTTTGAAACTAGACATGAGCTCGAGAATCGGTTATGCATAGGGAAGGGTAAGATTTTAGTCCTACGCACCCCTAATACACCCGTCCTTAGACGATACCTTAATTGATTTGTGCAAATTATTAATAACCTTTCAAAATACTCATTTTATTATATTTTTTATTTACAACAAAATTTAAAAAAGAAATTGAGGAACACCAAGCTTCACAACTTAGGAGTTCAAAATACTTGTTAAAACCGTCACGTTTAATTAACATTTTTATTCAAAATACAATATTTGACAAATAAGTAACAAATTTAAATTAAATATATGAAAATGAAAATCTCTTATGAATTATAAACATTTACAAATAAGATAAAAATTTATTATTTGATATTTTTTACGAAAGTAAAATAAAATATAAGAGAGAATATACTTTTAAAGAAAATTTGGAACATCAAGTGTCACAACTCAGATGTCCAAATATCAGTTAACAGGCCGTCCCTAAATTAACTTTTTTATTTAAAATAAAATATTTCCTAAAGAAATGATTATTTAAATTAAATAAAATATCTAATAAAAAAAATTTACAAATAAGACAAAAATTATGAAAATTTAATTTTGACTTGACAGGGATCGGAATCGCCTACTCCTACGTATTCTTCTGCAATGGAGAATTCAAAGTCACGTAGTTCTGTAAAAACATTTGTGTGTTGATTGATTTTATTAGTTTTTTTAAAAGAAATTTTGAAACATTAAGCTGTACAGCTAAAATATTCCGAATGTAGAATTAATAAGCCGTCTCGACTCAATTAATTCTTATTTATTTATTAAAACAATTCATCAATTAATAAATTAAATAAAATTTCTTTAATAAAACAAACACTCAAGTATTTATCTTATGTACGAAGATGGAATGAATCTTTTTTTTTTTATCTTAAACTTTAAATTAAACCAAATCTTAAACTCACAAGTGTAAAGTTCAAAAATTAAACAAATACTAAATTAAATAAATAAATCCAAATTAAAACAAACAAATCTAAAAAATTATTTCAATAAAATAACACAAATTCAGAATGTAATTAGAACTAAAACTAAAAACTTATAACTAAAAATTCCTTATTTATTTTATCTTATTTTCATTTAAACTAAAATTATAAATTTAAATTTATTAACTTAATCCCGTCAATGTAATTCTACTTTTAACACCCCACACACTAATACTAACACAAATGCACACACTAATTCACAGCTCACTATCACTCTCTCTTTTTTATTTTATTTTTGGATTTAGATTAATCCAGATCCTAATATCTAAAGGCCAAAGGATCAAAAATAAAATAAACTCTAATCAACAAAAAATACTTGAGTCCTAACACACAATTCAAAATCTAATCCAACGGAAATAAGGTAACACTAACTAAGAGTACAAATAATCAAGATAAATAAAATTATTTATTTTAAACCTAATCTAATTTCTCTAATCTAATCCCTTCCCCCCTCAACTCACACACACACACGTGCACACAATACTCACACACACACACTCAGACCAAAAACAAAGCACACACACACGCATCAAAACAAGAGAGAATGAGGGTTGAGAGTTGGAGAGTTAGAAAGAGAGATGGAATGAAAATGAGAGCAAGAGAGAGAAAGTGAAAAAATTAAAAGGGAGAGAGAGAGAGCGGACAAGAGGGAGATAGAGAGAGAGTGAGAGCCGGCACTTAGGGAAAGGAGGCCGCGCGAGGAAGAGCTCGCCGCCGAGAGAGGATCACGAGCCGCGCACCATGAAGAGGAACCGAGGAGGCGCACGGCACGACGGTGCAGGATCCGTGAGGTGGGCGGAGATCGGGAGGATGAGAAGAAATGAGGCCGCTTTGCGAGGCGGGCTAGCGGGGGAAGGAAGCGCGATGCGTAGAGGTCCGGCACCACCATAGCAGATCAGATCGGAGTTCGCGACGGTGCGGCTCGCAAATCGCGAGGAGCAGCGCGGTGGTGGCTTCAGCGGACGCCCTGTAAGAGGGAAGAATGGCGGTCCCGGCAGGAGGTGGAGGACCACCGCGCGATCGTGGGAGGAAGAAGGGCCGAGTAGAGTTGGAAGGCAAGGCGGTGGTGGTGGAATGTATGGGGATGGTTGTAGATCTATTTGAAGCGATGATGATGTGAGGCCGCGGTGGTAGGGGAGAACCACCGCGGCCTCTTCCCCTTTTACTCCTTTTTTTTAGTTAATTTTTGAATGATGATGATGATATTGTCACTGCTGATTTACCTTGTTCTCTCTTTTTTATTGTTGCTGGATTATTGGTATCTCCTTGTATCCTTAAGACTTTTGCTGGTTGATTTCTAATGTTTGGAAATTTTTTCTATGTTTTAAATTTTAATGGTGATGGTTTTTGGTTTTGGAAAATGGGGACCATTGTTGCCCGTGTTCCTTGCTTATGGTGGTTTTATGCCTCTCCCTGAACACTTCCACCTCTTCCCTCGTGACTCCCCTTTCTCTTCTATGTATCCAGCTCATCCACCGAAAGAAAATTTGTCACTTTGCAATGGTGGAGGGAACCTTGCAATCATGGTGTCTCCCAGCACTCCTTCACATGTATTTGGCAGGAAATGAATAGGAATTAGGAGTCCGTGACTCCTCTACCTCCCTTTTTTATTCTATTTTTTATTATTATTTTTTGACAGAAATTAAAAGAAATAACCATGGGCTTGAAACAACATACGGAAGCAAACATAGCTGGGCTTGTAACAAAAACTGTGATTGGATTGGGTTGAAACGAAATGGACAAAACACAAACAGGCTGCAAAAGAAATTTTGGGAATAAAATGAATTGAACTCTTTTTTTTTTTAATTTCTTTGAGATAAATAAACCTAACAGAAATTTTTTCTTTTTTCACATTTCTTCAAGAGAAATTAGATACCATAAAATATGTAAATTTTTGGATTTTTGTTTAATGGGTTGGACAAAATCCGTGTTCACACTTGCCCCTCTTTACTCATTTCTTATAAGAAAATATGAAAAATCTAAGTTTTTATATTGTCTTCATAAGGAATGAGTAAAGACATGAACATTGATTTTGTTCGGCAATGCATGAAATGTAAATGCATGAAAGATTGAATTCTAACTTTGAAAAAGTCTAAACATTAAAGAAAATTACATGCAAACTATGCAATTCATAAATCACCATGCAAAGAAAAGAAAATAACTTGACACAAATTCACAAATGACAAGAAATGTAAAAACCAACGGAATTAACATGAACTCAAAAGCCAATGGGACTGATAGTAAATTAAAAGCCGACGAGGCTCGCAGGAATTTAAAAGCCTTGCGACCAACTGGATACTGGTCACAAGCAATAGGAAATTAAAAGACTTGCGACCAACTGGATACGGGTCAACAAGCGACAGGAAATTAAAATGGCATCTGAGGCCGACTTGGAAAGTAAATTGGCAATCTGAGGCTCACGAAGATGTAAATGGTGGCAATCTGAGGCCGACTGGAAAGTAAATTGGCAATTGAGGCCGACTGAAAGAAAATGGTGGCAATTTGAGGCCGACTGAATGTAAATTGGCAATCTGAGGCCGACTGGAAAGTAAATGGTGGCAATTGAGGCCGACTTGGAATGTAAATTGGCAATCTGAGGCCGAAGGAAAGTAAGTGGCAATCTAAGGTCGACATGAAAGTAAATTGGCAATCTGAGGCCGACATGAAATGTAAATGGTGGCAATCTGAGGCCGACTGGAAAATAATTGGAATGAGGCCGAAGGAAAATAAATTGGCAATCTGAGGCCGACTGAAATGTAAATTGGCAATCTAGGCCGACTGGAAAGTAAATGGTGGCAATTGAGGCCGACAGGAAACGTAAATTGGCAATCTAGGTTGACTGAAAGTAAATTGGCAATCTGAGGCCGACATGAAATGTAAATGGTGGCAATCTGAGGCCGATTGAAATGTAAATTGGCAATCTGAGGCCGATTGGAAAGTAAATGGTGGCATCTAGGTCGATTGGAAAAGTAAATGGTGGCAATCTGAGGTCGAGGAAATGTAAATTGGCAATCTGAGGCCGACTAGAAAATAAATTGGCAATCTAGGCCGACATGAAATGTAAATGGTGGCAATCTGAGGCCGACATGAAAGTAAATTGACAATCTGAGGCCAACATAAAATGTAAATGGTGGCAATCTGAGGCCGAGAAAAATAAATTGGCAATCTGAGGCCAACTGGAAAGTAAATTGGCAATCTGAGGCCGACATGAAAAATAAATTGCAATGAAAATAATGATTTGCACCTTTTCTTCTTTTTTTTTTTTGGTTACATGCAAAAGTCATGAATTTATCACCCACTTGGAGTTTATTTCAGATATTCTTGAAGAACTAACTGTACCCAAATCAAGCAAACCTTGAGGAAGACTTTAAACGATCAAACTTGTAATTCTTGAGCTGGACTTTCTAGCACAAATAAAACTTTTTTCTTCTGGAACTTTACCCACTTCTTTCCATTCTTTCTTCTTTTCTCTTTCCCCTTTTTTAAGGATGATGATTGCTTTTCTGCCAAGCTTAATTGAAGCTTCTGAATTCTTTGGTGTGATGCTAGTCATTGATGTATTGCTATAAACATTGTTAGGTTGTATAATTTAAACTTAAATATATCCTACTTGAGACATCATAAATAAACATGCATTCAAAGAGAAAGTGTAAGAATTAACTGAATGGACATATTTATTGCTTGGTGTATTAGATGACAAAATATTTGGAAGGAGACAACCACAAAAATGAAAGATAGGATTGTGAAAGACATGAAAAATTTGCCCCAGTTTGGGTTCTTTGTGGCTCATTCAATTGATTTTTCAGCAAATTGGATGCTATAACCACTGCTTCCATTGCTTGAGCCTTCAGCTTTTCTTAATTCCCCAAAATTGCCCCCAAGCTTCAGCCCTAGCTTGCTTTACTCAGAGATTGAACTTATCACCGAAAGTTGCCCCAGTGTAGATTGCTTGAGATGATGCTTTGCTCTAACTTTTTCTTAGGCCGCTCTTTCGAGTTTTTGACCTAACGAGCTCTTTTTTTTTTTGTTTTGCCCTAATTTTTGCTTAGGCCACTTTTTCGAGTTTTCAACCTAACGGGTTTTTTTCTTTTTTTTTTAGCATCTTTTCAAGCATAAAACCTTTTGACTCATCAATGTTGATTGGTTTAGGCAATTCTTGTCCATCCATGTTTTCCAAAATCAATGCCCCACCTGAGAGCGCTTGTTTGACAATGTAAGGACCCTCATAACTCGGAGCCCATTTTCCCCGTGCGTCCTCCTGATTTGGGAGAATTTTCTTCAGAACCAAATCTCCTGATAAAAATCTCTAGGGCGAACTTTCTTGTTAAAAGCTTTGGCCATCCTACTTTGGTACAATTGGCCATGACAAATAGCTGCCAATCTTCTTTCTTCTATCATATTTAACTGTTCATATCAAGCCTTCAACCATTCAGATTCTTCTAGCTTAGCCTCCATTAGAACCCTTAATGACGGGATTTCCACTTCTATGGGGGATAGCTTCTGTTCCATATACCAATGAGAAGGGAGTCATCCCTGTGCTCGATCGTATATTGGTACGATATGCATGTAAAGCATACGGCAGCATCTCATGCCAATCTCTGTAATTCACCACCATTTTGGCGATGATTTTCTTGATG
Organism: Dalbergia oliveri; assembly: GCA_030441495.1. Classification (NCBI taxonomy): domain Eukaryota; kingdom Viridiplantae; phylum Streptophyta; class Magnoliopsida; order Fabales; family Fabaceae; genus Dalbergia; species Dalbergia oliveri. The sequence continues at coordinate 22,379,500 of JAMLFY010000003.1, forward strand.
TTCTTATTTGCAGCCTCAACCGCACCATTCATCTGCGGTAAGGAGCTGAGTTATGGTGCTTGATTTTGAAAGTCTCAAAAAATTTCTGAACTTCGGCACCATTGAGATTAGGAGCATTGTCTGTGATGATTCTTTGGAATTCCATATCTACAGATAATGTCCCTCTTGATGAATCTAAGAAACACCTTCTGTGTAATACCGGCATATGAAGGTTCCACCCATTTAGTGAAATAGTCTATTGCCACCAAAATGAAGCGATGACCATTGGATGCTTTGGGATTAATTGAGCCGATCACTTCCATGCCCCACATCGAGAAAGGCCAGGGAGATACCATATTGTGTAATGGAACTAGAGGAGCATTGACTCTCGCATGTATTTGGCATTTGTGGCACTTTCGAACATGATTGATACAGTCATTCTCCATGGTGGACTAGTAATAACCACTTCTTAAGATTTTGCGTGCCATCATGTGTCCATTGGCATGAGTTCTGCAAATTCCTTCATGGACTTCAATCATGATTATTCGAGCTTCATGAGCATCTACACATCTAAGGAGAATGGTGTCATGATTCCTCTTGTAAAGGACTTCACCATTCAGGAAAAAGGACATAGTCAGTCGTCGGATTGTCTTCTTGCTTATCTCATTTGCCCAAGCTGGGTATTCTCCCTTTTGAATATACTGCTTGATATCATGATACCATGGTTGACCGTCGTTCAGCCTTACATTACCACAGGATACTGGTTCATCTTGTACCTCTACATGGATAGGTTGGACATTGGTGTGGACTTCCAATTTAGTCATTATAGCCAAAGTCGCCAATGCATCATATTGGTTCTTGTCTCGAGTTAAGTGAGAAAATGATATATCATCAAAGTGCTCAATTAGTCGAGACAAGTGCTTTTGATAAGGTACCAATTTGGGATCCTTTGTACGCCATTGTCCATTAACTTGGTAGATTATGAGTGCCGAATCTCCAAAGACTTTTAGTTCTTTAATTCCCAAGTCAATTGCCACTTGCAAACCATTTGCACATGCTTCATATTCTGCAATGTTGTTGGTACATTCAAAATCTAATTTGATGGACTTGGTACTATTTTCCAGCGGTGATACTACGAGTTCCTACTCCACATCCATTCATGTTGACAGCCCCATCAAAGTACATCTTCCATGTATTCTCTTCTTCTACATCTTCTCTTTCCACCACCAATACCTCGTTATCAGGAAACTCAGCCGTGGGTTGTCCATCCTCCAAAGGGTTTTCAGCTAAGTGATCAGGAATTGCACCTCTTTTGACAGACTTTTGAGTCATATACTTGATATCAAATTCTGACAATTCACTTGCCACTTTGACATTCTCAATGACACATGGGGACTATCAAATATGTATCTCAATGGATCCATTCAAGAAATTAGCCAAGTAGTGTAATATAACATATACTGCCTTAGCCTTTTAGAGGTCCATGCCAATGCACAACAGGTCTTTTCAATCGCCATGTAGCGAGATTCACAATCATTAAACTTTTTGCTCAGATAATAAATAGCATGTTCCTTCTTTCCATACTCATCATATTGTCCCAACATTGCCCCAAGTGACGTGGGCAACACTTGAGGTACAATATTAGAGGACGACCTGGTATAGGTGAGGTCAAAACTGGAGGTTTTATTAAATCAGCCTTTATTTTGTCAAAGGCTTCTTAGCACTCTTCATTCCATTCTCCAGGTTGATGCTTTCGTAACACTTGTGTAACACCTAATAATTAACCAAATACACCTAGGTTGTATCTGATTAATTACTAGACTTTACTCTTTGCTTCAGTTCTTTCATCATACTTTGAAAATACTTAGTGAAATTATGAGCCATTTTTTTTTTAAACATAATTGAAAACGTGAACCGCACATAACGTGAACAATAATCGAAATAAAGCGAATAACGTGTAGATATAGCATGAAAAACACATCATATTGGCTCCATCATATAACATCCATAATTACATAACACATAGATAGTTTGCCTACCAACAGAATAAGACTAGGTGTAGGCAATCTAACAAAACAAATAATATATGGATGGAAGGACATCCATTAATGGCACCTAGTAATAACACTCCAAGAATAGGGATAGATATTTGAAATATACGAGTGAAACTAGAGGATCAAGTTCAGCTACCAGGTGAAAGCCTCAATGTGATTCACGAACGCTTCCTTCTATTTCTGAAGACGAGATGGAAAGAAAAATAGAGGGAGTGAGAAACTTATAAAGAATCTCAGTAGGGTACTCACCTCATGATGCATTGTGTCATCATCATCGTCCCCAGGAACTTCGAGTTTCATTATGAAATAGTGAGCATGCTAAGATTGATTTATTAAGTTCGAAAATATACTTTATCGAGGTTGTAGTTTTAATCATGCGTCTTATAATGCATCATAAACTTAGCATGTCATGTTTATAATGAACTTTTCCTTTCACATATAATAACATAGTTATGCATAAGACCACATCATATTCCTCATCATCATATCATAAATACTATGCATAGAAGAACATCATATTTCTCATCATCATCTCATAAATACTATGCATAGAAGAACATCATAATCACATAATACGTTACTTAGTTCCTTAGGTGACTTAAAGTTACTTTCATCATCATTTTCCTGGGCCACCCTATACTCCACCCTTTTGGGAGTAATCTAGGTTATGAGCTCATACCTTGCTAGTCGTCATAGCATATACTTATCCCTTTTGATAAGTAAAATTCCGTCTCTACCCTTTTGAGAGAACGGACTAGGGGCAAGAATCACCTTTTCACCGCCTATAGTTTGATGGTCCAAAGGATCATTTTCTTAGGATCACCTTTTCACCACCTATAGTCTGATGGGTCCAAAGGGTCATTTCCTCATATATTTTGAGTCACCTTTAAGTCTTTGCATGTTATATCATAATACAATTCTCAATTCATAATCATTTATAACATTTTCTCGTTTATAGTCTTATTCTGGAATAATATATATACCAACTGGAATCATGCATTTGGAGATTCATAGGAAAGAGAGGTGGGTCACAAATGGACACGCTTAAATACCAAGTCTTTCCTAGCCAGAACCTTTCCAAATTACACTTTTACTAATATACTTTCTTCCAACAAGGGTAAATTTTTAAGTAACAAAGAATATTTCATTATTTCATGCATAAGCATTCTCATTGTTTGCAATAACAACTATAACATGCAAGCCTAGGAATCATTCAATGACGTCAAATACTTAATAAGCATCAAATCACTACATAGACTTATCATTTAAAATATCAAAGAGGCATCATCATAAATCCTTATCGAAAGCGTCTTAAACAACTAAACTCTAGAATCGGGCAACCTCAATTATTGAACTAATTAATTATGCATCTAAGGGATTTATTACCATCAATTATAAGCCTTAAGAACATTATTAGACTATATGAGGCAGCATAGGAAGTAAATCATATTTAAAGCTTTATGGTTGCTTTATGTAGCTAATTTCACTTCTAACATGCATAGAATTATTCCTTATCAATAAACATAATTATCACAACTTCAAACATATCAAATCATAGTAATACTAACTCAGATCAGTGGCTGAATCATGAACCTCACATAATTGCTTAATATCTTATTTTAAGTACATGCAAGATATTAGTTTCCCGTAATATCATTTTAAGCCTTAAAACTCTTTTAGAAACTAATTCTTTTTGTAATCTTGAAAGAAATTATAGAACCAACTCAGTAGCTATTTAAAAATTACTTTAGGCCTACTTTAATTATGAGGTCAATTTATACATTGAAAGAATGTTCATGATTAAAATTCTCACTTAAGATAAAAGGAGCAAGTCTTGAGCTTTAAAGATTTAGGTGATACTAGAATCATAAACATGCTATGCAACCTCATTTTAATCTTATCTTTATAAGGTGATAACTTGGAATTATAAACATGATGCAAGAAACTTGAGCGTAGTCCGCATAGACCAGGAGAGGAGAAGAGAATCTTAATAAAAGAAAATAAGAAACCGAGCGGCGGTAGTCCGCACTGGACCGTGAAGGGAGAAGAGAATTCTTATTAAGCTCCAACTCAAGACTTCTTAAAGAATAAATTCTTTGACTCCAATAATCTTAAGGAAATATGCATCCTTAGGATACTACCATTTTCCAACTTTGCTTGTGATACTTGGGCAAGTCTTTGAGCTCTAGGATCTTTAGGTGATGACATAAAATAAACATGTCATGCATTGATTCTTTTAGCCATTATAAAATAAAGTGAGAGCATAAAATAAATATGAGATGCATCCTCTTTATTATCTTTGAAGATTAAGTGACAACTTGAAACATAAACATGAAATGCAAGCTTGGAAATTTAAACATGAATATGCAAGTTCATTTATTCATTCTTAAGAATTTAGTGATGACATAGAAAGTAAACATGGTTATGCAAGGCATAAACTTAAACATGGATGCAAGTTCATTTTATTTCTTTACTAGAGCTCCTCCAAGACTTTTAGGAAATATAATATCAACCCAATATATATATCCTAGCAAGACAAAGTGAAAAATACATCTTTCAAGTTCTAAACTCAAGATCATAAAAACATCATAAAAATATTATTCTTTAAAGTTTTGCATCAAGTGGAACTTTTCAAGCTTTAGAGGCCTAACTTGTGATGGATTCACAACCCACCCTCAAGGTCCTCATCATCAAGCCATCATCTTAGTCCCACCTAGGCCATATGGCCGAATTGTTCAAAGAAAAGGAAGAAGAAAACCAAATGGAAAAACTAGAGAAAATCCATGAAATCATCATTTTGAACCAAGAACAACACTTAGCAAAGCATAGAAATAAACTTAAAAACAACTCCCTACCTAATTTGATTTGAAGGAAAGGAAGAGAACTTGGTTTCCTTGAGTGAAATGAAAGAAAATCTCTTTGAAAATGGGAAAGAAATTTCAGCCAAGGAGGAGGAAGAAAGAAAGCTTTTGGTGCTCCTAAAACTAGAATTTGTGTAAGTTATTAGCAAGGCTTCTAAGGCTCCTCAAGCATGCCTATTTATAGAGAATTCAAGCTCATGTATGGACAAGAGGAGGAGGCAAATTTTTGGATTTTTCATGGGGAACAAAGGGAGGAAAATCATTTCTTGTTTAAGGCATGTTTTATGCCATGTTTTAGGGAATTTTTTGGCATTTTGTTTTAGTGCATTATCTTGCAATAATTCTAATGATTATGGCTGAATTATTTCGTGCATTACAGCCTCATGGAAGAGGGTTTTGTGTGTTCCATGTATTATTTAGGTGTAGGCAAGGTATTCATGCAATTTAGAGAATTTACGGTTAAGGGCTTAGTGAATTAGTAAGCAATTTGAGTGTTTTAAAGCAATTTTAGGTTCTAATCAATTTAAATAAATAATTTTGACTCTAGATTAATAATTAGAATTTAATAAGCTTTAATTTGAGCCTAATATTGCTTAGGTTTCGTTAGACGAATCAAAAATCTCAAAATTTGTAAAACTACAAAGACGGGCAAAACGGTCATTTTACTTAAAAATTGCCCAGACCACCCGAGCTTAACCAATGGTTAATCATGGCTTAAAAACACCTTTTAAAACATTTTAGTGAGGTTCGGGCTAAGTTGACACACAAATCGGGTTAAAACGCAGGGGCGTTTTGGTCATTTCGCGAGAGCTCAAAATTATGATTCTTCTCCTCTATTAACACACATAACACAAACAATCCCTTATTATTATCAAAACATCCCCTTGAGGATGGGTGGGGCCCACGATCCTCATTTTCGAGTAAAATAACCTTAGGGGCATTTTGGTCATTTTACACGTATAGAAATCGGGGTTTGCAATACTTGCACGAATTGCTCCTAACTTCTCTTCTAACGTTATATTCCTTTATTAAGGATTGTTTGGTCTCAAATTTTATATAATATTTACCTATGGTAATTCGGTAATTCCTAATGACAGTAAAAATTCTGTTACACTTGAAATATCGCTTACAAGTGCTAGTCAAATTGGCAATGAATTTAGCAATGTAGTTGACCCTCCCAAAAACTTCTCGCTTCCTTTCGGTTTGGGAGGCATTCTTATCGCCTTTACTTGTCCGATCTACCTTTATCCCTCTCTTCCATGAATCCTAATTTCCCTGGAAGATGCTCCAAAGACACATTTATTCGGTTCAACCGCAGCTTATATTTTCTGAGCCTTTCCGACAACTTTTGTAGAACCGTTACATGACTTTCTCCCTCTTTAGACTTGGCGACCATGTCATCCACATACACTTCAATCTCTTTATGCATCATGTCATGGAATAATGCAACCATGGCACGTTGGTAGGTGGCTCAATCGAATGGCATGACTGGATAGAGAATTCCCACCTGTGTTATGAAGTAGTTTTTCCTTTGTCGTGAACGTCCATGGGAATCTGATTATACCCTGAGTACCCATCCATAAATGAAAGCGGTGATTTCCAGTGTATCGACTAGGACATCAATGTGAGGGAGTGGAAAATCGTCTTTTGGGCTAGCTTTGTTTAGATCCCAGAATCCATGCACATTCTAACTTTTCCATCCTTTTTAGGCACGGCACAATGTTAGCCACCCAGTCAATGTGTCTTGACACCTCCAAAAATCCGGCCTGCGGGACACCTCTTCTTTTATTTTTAATGACATTTCAGGCCGCATTCTCTCAACTTTTGCTTTTCAGTGAGCTCCCGCATATAAAGGAATATTATGTGAAGCTATTTCTGATTGAGCCCTGGCATATCATGGTAGGACCACACAAAGACATCCAGGTATTCTTTGAACAATGTAATCATTTCTGAGCATTCTGGATTTTGCACTATTTTCAGCTCCTTTTTCTTCTTTTCATGCCCATGTTAATCAACTTGATCACCTCATTGTCTAAGTCAAATCCCTTTTTTGTATGTTCCAGGAGGTCTGAAAATTGCCCAACAATTTCTTGATCTTCATCAGATTCATGGCTATCACAATCAATTGCAGCAAGAGAACCAATTGACGAGCTTCCAAATTCCCTTTCATGAGGCAAAATTTCCATAGCATTTAGATTCCTGAAAGCAATTGTGGTGGGTTGGAAGGCCAGTATAATAGTGGAAAAGTGCAAAATAAAATAAGAAAAACAAAAATTAATGAGCTAAAAATGATGGTAAAGGGAAAGCAAATAGAGGACTGAAACAAGGAGAATGAAAGACACCAAGAAATATAAAAGATGGAATAGGAAGAAAATATTGAATAAACACACAAGTTTATTTATGATGTCTTCAAGTAGCATAAATAAAAGCATAATAGTCTTTACCATACAACACAAATAATTACTTTGCAGCAATAACAATCATTAGTTCAATTCCACCATTAGCATTTCATCATTGTTGGCATAAATCTTGTTGCTCTCCAGTTGTCTCCATGTCCAAGGTGTTGATGGTGAGACGGTAGCAAGGGGAATGAACTTTTCCACCTGGAATCACTTCAGCTTGGACTAGGAAATGTTTCCTTCAAGTGAGAGATCTGTTTTATTTTCTTCTCATGTTTCTCCTGTGGAGCCATAGTATCCATTTCCTCTTCTAACGGTGCATTATATCCCAAACCAAATCGAATCGGGTTTCTTGGAGTCCATAGGTATTCTAATACCTTGCAACTATGGTCCTACCCCTTATCATGTAGGTATCCATTCTTAGCCATGATATGAGCCACTATTTGATTAACATTCTGCATTATGGACCCACTTGCATTCATATACGGGCTTCACCAACTCCAGGCTATGCCATAAGTTATTGTCTATCGACTCCACATTCTCCACATATGGTAGTGAGACTGGTTTGGATACAATGATGTCCCTTTCTCCATGAATTGTGACAACTGATCCATTCTCAATATATTTAACCTTTTGATGCAAGGTTGAAGGGACAACATATCATTAATCCATGGTCTTCCTAGCATGTTAGAATTCTAAGCCAATCTCCATCACCTGGAATAACACTTCTGATTTGCTTGGCCCAATCTCTAGTGGCAACACCACCTCACCTAGAATGTTTTTCGTAGCTCCATCAAAAGCTTTTACAATCATCACTTGAGGTGATATATCATCCACACTCATTGATAGTTGTTTCAAAGTGGACATTTGTAACACCATAATATTTAACCTACACGCCTAGGACGTATTGAGATTAATTATTAGTTATTACTCCTTTGTTCCATTCTTTAAATTCATCTTATCAAAATACTTAGCGGAAAGTACGGGTAAATTTTTTTTTATTTTTTTATTTTGTTTTTACTTGGAAAACAAAGTATGAGCCACGCGACCTACGTCGTATCTTGCACACACATAATAAAAGCATAATAACGGATTAAAGATCATACATCAAACACATCACAACAATATAAATATCACAAAATCCATAATTATATATAAAGATCAAATCGTTCCTCTTTGCGCAATAAGACATACAAATACCAACGTAAATAACACCCGAAGGAAAAACAAACTAATTAACTCTCTCCTTTCACTAAGTACGCCTAGAATGAGTCGACTCATCCCGTGTAGCTAGACGTCCGGTTGGTGAACATGGGCACCTCGACGGGCGAGTGGCACCTCTACGAATGGGCTAGTGACACCTCCTTCAGCATCGTTACCCCATATTACCAAACAGATCCGTTGGAAGAGTGATGAGAAAGTGAATCCTCAAGGGTCTGACCACGATCCAGGAGAGTAAGGTGGTGATCGGGTATGTACTTGGAAATTCCGAACAGCGGATACACCGGAACGGGGAGGGGATACGGGTACTCTTGGGTGCGCCGTTCAAGATGAACTCATTCCGAAGGAGTAGTGGGAGAGAAGTGTACGCTATTAACAGGGTGCGCAATGGACGGGACATAAAAATATAAACACGAACAGCACAACGACCCATGAAATAATATGATCGGTTTGCTTGTCAAGTGCATTTCCCAAGCTGGCGCATCAACGTGGATTACGAACGTTGCCATTGCCCTCTGAAGACGACATGGAAAAGAAAAGTAGAGGGAATGAGATACTTATAGAAGAATCTCAGGAGGCTTTTACCTCTTAATGCATTATGTCATCATCATCCCTCAGGAACCTCAGGATTTATTTTGAAAATGTGAGCATGCATAAAGTTCATTCATTAATTTTCCAAATACCTTTAGCCGAGGTCTGTGTCTTTTAGCATGGATCTTACGTTATGAATGCAACATACTATATCATGAACGCATGTCCATACCATATGCAAGATATAATAGAATGCATATTGAATGAATATAACACAACAAATGCCACATCAATCATTCTTTTAGGTGACTTAAACTTCTTATTCTCTTTTCCTTGGGGCCGCCTAAATATTCTCTCATCTTGAGAGTTCTAGATTATGAGCTCATACCTGACTAGTTGTCACTAGTCTATACTTATCCTCTTGACAAGTTAAATTCTCGACTTCAAGAGTATGGGTTAGGGGGCATAGGAACACCTTTCATAACCATTAATTCCTAGAGCCTAAAGGGTCCTTTACTTGGATCACCTCTCATAACCTTTAATTCGGGAGTCTAGAGGATCACTTCCATATGTTTTATGTCACCTTGATATAGGCATGATAAATAAGAATGCACTTAAGCATAAAATTATAAACTTGATAACACATATCATATTCACAAGTCTTCTTGAATCATGCATCTTGATCAATTAATTGTAACCTCATCATGCTGCAATATCCTCATATAAACGTTAACAAAACATGTATCACACCTTGCACATATCCAATAAGCATGTTATTTTGCATAGAAACATACTTTTTGCACACTTTCGTTTTAGTAATCGATTACAGAATCTAGTAATCGATTACACAGTCATATTTTCGAAACAGGCATGAATAGGCTACCGGAATCGATTATAGAATGGTAATCAATTCCCAGGGACTTCAAGTTTCGAAAACTAAGGTCTTGACACCCTTTGAATTGCTTTTTCATTCTATCCCCGTTATACTTTTCTCTTAAAATTTTACTCTTGTTGGCTCAATTTAAAACAGTCACCTCATCAAAATACTTACGTCCCAAATAATCAAATTCTATTTGTTCATCATAAAATTCCAAGATATTGAAAGCACATGAAGCCTTAACATAAAATAATTCTAATGTAGGCCTGTATCATTATAAGGCCCAGATTACATGTTAGAAATATGTTCATGGTTTAAAATTTCCATTTAAGATAAAAGGAGCAAGTCTTTGAGCTTCAGAGGTTTAGGTGATAACTAAAATCATAAACATGTCGTGCAATCTTATTCTTAATCTTGATCATTATAAGGTGATAACTTGGAAATATAGATATGATATGCAAGACTTGAAATATAAATATGATGTGATGACTTGAAATATAAATATGGATGTTTATTTACTTATCTTGAAAGATTAAAATGATGACTTGAAGTATAAATATGAATGCAAAGCTTGAAAATTAAACATAATATGCAAGTTCATTTTCTTATCTTTAAGAATTAAAGTGATGACTTGAAATATAAACATGATGCAAAGCTTGAAAATTAAATATGATATGCAAGTTCATTTCCTTATCTTTAGGAATTAAAGTGATGACTTGAAATATAAATATGATGCAAAGCTTGAAAATTAAACATGATATGCAAGTTCATTTCCTTATCTTTAGGAATTACAGTGATGACTTGAAATATAAATATGATGCAAAACTTGAAATTAAATATGAGAGCTTTAAAATTAAATATGCAAAGCTCAAAATTAAATATGCAAAACTCAAAAATTAAATATGCAAAGCTCAAAATTAAATATGCACAGCTCAAAATTAAATATGCAAAGCTCAAAAATTAAATATGATATGCAAGTGCTTGAAACATAAACATGATATTGCAAGTTCCTTATTATATCTTGTTAAGCTCAAAACTCAAGACTTCTTAAAGAATGAATTCTTTAACTCCAATTAATCTTATTAAAGAAGAAGTGAGCTTTAGAGTTCTTCATACCATGGTTCTAAGAACCTTATTTCATGAACTCATCATCAAGCTCAAAGAATCAGTAAAGAAAACTAACAATTTTTCCATCAATCTTTTGACAACAAGAATTAAACCTTGAGCTTTAGAGGTTCATTATATGATGGATACACAACCATCACCATGATTCCTCATCATCAAGCCATGGTCATCATCAAGCTAAGAAAATAAAAAATTAAAGGAAAGAACAAGAGAAAGAACATAAAATAAACTCCCTACTAAGTTGTTTCTTTAATCTATGGTGGAAATATGTTTGTTTGAGGTTGAGAACTTGGATCAAGGATGAGGATGAAGCTTCTTGGATATGGAGGAGGAAGAAGAAGAAGGCTTAGTGTTCTTGAGAATTTTGTAGAGTTTTTGAGCAAAACTTGAGCAAAATCACTAAAAGAAAGCAAATGGTAATGAAATGATGTTTGCAAGTGGATTATTTATAGAAAAAAATCAATGATGGTGGCTGATTGAAGTTTGGAATTTTGTGGCCAACTTGGTTCCATGGAGGGATATTTGTGGCTTCATGACAAAAACAAGATATTTATGATATCATATGATAATATATTTAATTAGGTAGTAGTTTGCAAATTGATAACTTAGGGTATTTGATAAAAATCAAGTGTTTAACACTTACCATGGCAAGGTAAAAGAGAAATCTCATATTAGTAATAGAGTTAATCTCAATTGGGTTAAAAATTAATTAGTAACAAAAGTCCTAATCTTAAGACATAGTAAGAAAGTGCGCTAGATTTTCCTTAATCTTAACATTTTCGATTTTGTAATTTAGAAAGAAAATTACATTTTTCCTAAACAATTTGTAAACTCTAATTACCTTAGGTAATTATTTTTTTTTACCTCCAGTAATTATTTTTAACCCAAGGTTAATAAAAAATTAATTCGAAAAGAATTTGAACCTAATATCGTCTTAATTACTTAAGTACCCTTATTAAGCATTAACTAGGGGCAAAATGGTGATTTCACATAAAACTCTCCTAAGTACCTCAACTTTTTAGTATAACCTTTTTAGGCTTCCCGGTGATGACCGGGTTCAAACATTGCTTACACTCAGGTTAAATTACCAGGGCAAATTGGTAATTTTACGTACAGAAAAAACCTGGAGTTGAGATTTTTTCCTCTATCATCAGCATATCACAAATTATTCCCTTTGAACATAAATCTAATCCCTTGAGGATAGCCGAGGTTGGCTATCTTTGATTTGGAAAAATGAATGGCATTTTGGTCATTTTGCTCCTGAAAAATCAGGTTTTGCAATTTTTGCACATCTTGCTATTCAAACCTCATATAATGTTATTCTAATGTTAACATTTCTATTTAAGGTTTGTTCAACCTTAATCTTGTGTAAAAATTACCTAGGGCATTTTGGTCATTTTGCACAACAAAAATTCCTGCATTACAACATTGGTAATACATTTAACTTTTACCTCCATCAATAAGGACTCTAGGCACTATGTGGCCTTTGCATTTGAGGGTTATATGTAGCGCTTGGGTTAGCCCGTGATACCACTTCATCATCTAAGAACGTATCATATACACGCTTTAATCTGTTCACTATATTTGTAACATCCTAATATTTAACCCAATACGCCTAGGACGTATCAAGACTAATTATTAGTTATTACTTCTCTTTAAATTCATTTATAAAATACTTAGCGGAAAATACGGTAATTTTTTTTTGAAATGATTTATATAAAACAAAGTGCGAGCCTTTGCGCGTAACATAAACAACGTGAAGCGGAAGAATAAATAAAACATACAGAACATAAACATTAAAGAACACATCCATCATAAACATCATTCCTCATCACATTAGATAATATAGTTTAGTACATCACAATAGAAATATAACAGAAAATAAAGTCTTACCCATACTAGTGGGCAGAGCTTAGGACAATAACATAAAATAAAAAAACATGATAACGAATACATGGAACCACCCAAAAGATACTCCCAAGCTAAGACTCTCCCTCCCTCGAGCTATGGACGACGCTTTACTCATCTCTCTGGCACATAACCAATGAACTGGGCAAGCTCCTCGGTGCATGAAGTCGCAAGGATGGATGAACGTGCCCTCCATGATGTGGGCGCACCTCCTGCGTCGTGCCAACCTCTGCGGGTCACCGTCTCCTCGCACCCATCCCGATATCCATGGGTGCCGTAGGGGCAGAACCCTCCAAGAAAGGATGGAAGGGGGATCCTCTGAGGGTCCGTCTCGAATGTCTCAGGCGAGGCACGTACTCTGGGGTAACCTCGTATCGTTGAGATGCGAATGGCACGACTCCGCTCTCCATGGGGTCGTGTCCTCTCAAAAATCATGTCGTCGCCAAAGGGGAGGTCGGTGAATATGAAGCTGGAGACTGGGAAGGCAAATGGGCGTCCCACGTATGCAAAAATGCGAATAGCACACCCTCAAAGTGGTATGACTGGTGATCTCTATCGAAGTGCAACTCCCACAGGCGCGTCAACAAAAATCACGAATGACGCCATCGATATCTGAAGACGTAACGGAAAGGAAGAGAGAGAGGGTGAGAATTCTTGCTAAAGAATCTCAGGAGGGAATCCTCTATCCTAGTGTCATCGTTTACGTCCCAGGAACCTTGGGTTTATTATGAAAAGGTTAAGCATGCATAAGTTCATTATGAGGTTTTCACAAAGGTATTTATCCAAGGTCCATGTCTTTTATAATGATTCTTAATGCATGTATGCAACATAATAGTTCATGGATGCATGGCAGGACTTTAGGTAAATCAAACAATTATCAAACAACATATAAGTGGCATGTAACTTTTCTCTTGAACATCTTTCCTTTTCTCATACTTGTGACACCAATCATAATAGTAACCGCACCCCTCAACTAGGCTATGAGCTCATACCTTAACTAGTCGTCACTAGTTCTTACTTATCCTCTTGATAAGCGAATCATAAACATAATCATAATCATCATAATCCCGACTCCCAGAGTACGGAGGGGCCTAAGGATCACCCATCATGGGACTTTTTCCTTCTTCGAAACGCATCGACTGGTTAAGACCAGGACTTTGTCCGCTTTGGCAGGCTAATGTCTATGCCTCTCCGCTTTACCTTCTCTCATCGAGCAGGAGAAGTACGTCTCGATGTGTCACCTTAAACATCATATACTTTCATTCTTCGAAACGCATCGACTGGTTAAGACCAGCGACTTTGTCCGCTTTGGTATGGCTCGATGTCCATACCCCCCACTGTTTACTTTCTCCTCCTAGTAGGAGAAATGCGTCTCGGCATATAACTTTAAACTTCATATTTCTCAAAAACTTTCTTTTGTCCCTCAAATTTGACGGAAATTCGGCATAACAGCTACTCTGAATTTCCTCAAATTTGAGTCATGCCACATAATTTCAATCACATGCATCATTTTCATGGAACTTTCTCATTGCAATAACTTTCTAGTTCACATGAGCATATTTCTCAATTTCATTCATATCTTTGAAACATTATGCATTTCAAACACAACATTTCATCATATCACCATATCAAATTTGCACATAAAGTTTCATGCTCAAGGAACTAACATAATCACATCATCATAAGTGTGCACAAGGTTCATCATCATAATTATACTCTCTCGCCACCTATCTCATAGTGTCTTATGCTTTGACCCTTATGGGCTTTAAACTTGTATTTGCATCATTATTACCCTCAAGGGGTTGGCACTTAAACTTTTCTCTAAGATTTGAACTCACCAAAATTCCAATAAGCACTTAACATAAAAGGGCAGAAAAATATCATTTGCTTAAGGGGCTAGAATCTCCATTCGTGACCCTTTTAAGATCCATCTTCGCCTAAGGCTCCATAATTAATTCTTAGATCAATTATGAGGGATTCCTAGGCATGTTCTCTAAGTTATAAACCACTTTAGGTCTCTTATCATCATCTTAAACTTAGAAATTAACACCTAATCATTTATGAAGGGATCTTGTACATGTCTTACTAATTATGAATCATTTATCCTTGAATTAATCATGCTAGAACAGATTTGCACTTCTTGCATTAAGGTGTTCTAGAATTCTCATCTCAAATCCCTTTTAAGTTACTTATTCTTTACTAACTTTTCTAAATCGATCCTTGCTTCACTCAACATAATTTTACACATTTAACACCTTAGAACATTTATACAGGAGCCAAACATAGAACCGAAATCATGAACCCATAAAATCACATAATCTCTTGGGTTGAAATGCATATAAGTTACTAGTTTTCTCTTGGGATGTTTCTGGAAACAAAAGGTGTTCTGGTAATCGATTACATGTTCCTAGTAATCGATTACCAGGAGCTCAATTCATTCTGGGTTTCAAAAACAACCGGGTAATCGATTACATATAATGGTAATCGATTACTTAGGGTTAAACCCGTTTCCGAAAATAAAGAACATAGGGTAATCGATTACACTATAAGTAATCGATTACATGGTTTCCAGAACAGGTTCTGGGCATGAAAAAGCCGTGGTAATCATTACACGCCTGGTAATCGATTACCAGAACCAAAAGTCCTTCAAAGCTTCTGGTAATCGATTACATGGTGGTAATCGATTACCAGAACTTCCTAATTTGAGAAAACATGATTTTGACACATTCCAAACTATTTTAAACATCTTGAGACCTCATAAAACAGTTTTCCAACATTTCCTTGAAATTATTCATGTATTTTACAAAATCAAACCATTATTGAATCATACCAAAACTCATCCATTTCTTTTTGAATGGAGTTTCCTTTTTAGGATACTTAGGGCAAGTCTTTGAGCTCTAGAGTATTTAGGTGATGACAAAATCTTAAACATGCCATGCACTTTATTTTACTCTTCATTAGAAAGTAAAGTGAGAGCATAAAATAAATATGAGATGCAACTTCATTATTATCTTTAAGGATTAAGTGATGACTTGAAATATAAACATGAAATGCAAGCTTGGGAATTTAAATATGGTAATGCAAGTTCATTCATTTACTCTTGTGAAATTAGTGATAGCATCAAAATAAACATGAGATGCAAGACATAAATTTAAACATGAATGCATCTTGTTTTTATCTTAGCTAGAGCTCTTGCAAGACTTTTAGAGGAACATAAACCTCAACCCATTATGTATCATAAGGCAAGCTTTAGAGTTCTTAGCACCTAGACTTCAAGAGAAATCTTAAGGTTTGAACTTCATCATCAAGCTTAAGGAAATGGACCCAAAGTTCATCACTTTGTCTAAACAAAACTACAAGAACTAAGTCATATTCTTTATTTTATTGCTCATAGGCTTCAATCTAGAGTAGAACGCCGACCAACTTTAAGGTTGGCAAGGGTAAGCTTAGAGCTCTTTGAAATCATGAGATTAACTTTCTTAACAAAACTTTCGTGATCTACTAGACATATTTTACAAACTTTGTTCAAATCCAAAGAAGAAAAAAATGGAAATCCTTAAGGAAGGAGGAAGAGGAAAAATTGAAACAAGAAAAGAAAGGAAATCCAAGCATGTATGGTCCAAGACCAAGTTGTTTCAAGCTTTAGAGGTTTCTCACATGACAACAACAAGTCATTATCTTGAAACCTCATCATCAAGCTCACATTCTTTTTGTAAAAAGGCCTCTTGGCCGAAAAGAAAGGGGAAGGAAAAGGGTTTGAAACCAAGAGAAAAACTAGAACTTTCTTGAAGAACACAAACAAAAATCATCAAAACTTAACCCCTACCTTAAGAAGTCTTGAAGAGAGATATAAGAAAGCTTTGTTTTCTTGATGGAAGGAGAAGGAAATCCTCTTGGAGTCTTGAGGAAGAAATCAGCCAAGTTGAGGGAATTGAGAGGAAATGAGAGAAGTGTAAGAATGCTTAAACTTGGCAAATGATCCAAAGAGCAACAAGTTCTTCAAAGGCTTGGTATTTATAGAAAAAATGAGACATGTTGGCTGATTTGGGGAGGGAATGGCTGATGGCTTTTCAAGGTCAATGGAGGAGGAAAATATCTCTTACAAAAGCATAGGCTTAGGCATGGCAAGCATGGTTGGAAGCATGGGCAAGGTATAGGCAAAGCATGGCCTAAGGCATGGGCTTGGAGTGCATCAAAAATCAACATGTGGCACCATTTTTAGGGGGATTTTCGGCCAACACATCAGCCAAGGGGAAGGGATTTTTGTTCATGTAATTGTGGTTTAAGGATGTGTTTAAGTGTTTCTTTGATTAGGCTTTTGATTAGGAGTTTGTAAGCAAATGTTTAGGTGAGAAAATGGTTAATTGAGGTGGTTCAAGACTTGATTAGGAGGGTAATCTTATTAGATTAGTAATTTAAAATAATTCTTTTGGTCAAATGAGGTATGGCTCAATTCCTTAATTTAAGGAATTGGAGAGAAAACACTATTCAAGATTCCATGACTAGGAATCTTGAATTTAAAGAATACAATTAGAGTTTATCTAAGCAATCTTAGGTTCTAATTAACCTTAATAAATTATTTTGACTCTAGATTAATTATCGAAATAAATTAATCTTCGATTAGAGCCTAATATTGCTTAGGTTTGCTTAATTGCGTCATTAGGCTTACTTACATTATTCTAGGGGCAAAATGGTAATTTTGCACTAAACTGCCCGGACCTTCTGCTTTACTAAACATCAAACATTGCTCATAAACATCATTCTAAACTTCCTGAAAAGTTCTGGCTCAAACGGCACCTTTTACCCGTGTAGACACAGGAGGGTATTTTGGTCATTTTGAGCCGAAAGTTTAGAAAACGAGGTTTCTCCTCCTATATCATTCTTAATAGCATAATCCCCTTCAAACATCGAGTTGACCCATTCGAGGGTTGCCGGGCAACTGTCCTTTAATTTCGGTAAAAATGACCTCAGGGCATTTCAGTCATTTGTACTCTAACAGGAGAAATCCTGGCGTTACAATATTTATCATGTTCTCCAATGAAATGTCGTGCTTGACATAGGCTTCCTTCAGGACCTTCAATATTGGCTTTTGATGAGATTCAAGAGGACAAGATTAGTGACAGAAGAGCATTCATCAGGAGTCTCTTTAATTGTTCCAGTATCATACCGCTCTGTTTCATGATTTTAAGGAACTCTTCTTCCTCCTCTTCTTTTCTTTTTTTCTGAACTCTAAACTTTTTTCAATGTTCCCTTCATCAACAAGTTTCTCTTTTTCCAACTCCTTGGGTCCATACATCCTTCCACTTCTTGTTATTCCTTTTACCTCCATGATACTGGTCACTTCCTCACCTTCTTGAGCTTTTGAGGTTTCCCCTATATCACTTTTCATTTCAACCTTGGTCTCATAATTCCAAGGTATGGCATGTGTGACCTCATACACAAAGGGTGTCCGTTTCTTCAGTGATCACTACCTTTCCTGCTTTTGCGCCTGATTAAAGAAGCATTCGAAGTACAAAACGCTCAATCACATTCACCTCCTCAAGGACATTTCGCTTCCTTTTTGCTTGTATACCACCCAAGTTAAGCAATCCCTGTACATGAACCTTGAAATCCCAAGTCCTCAATATCATGCCCCAGAACTTCCACAATGGTATGCACAACTTGATTAGGATATATCTCATTCTCCTTTATTGTCAGAGTAATGCCGCGATATTGTAACCCTCCTTCAAGCGATAAAAATTTTCTGCATAGGGGTTTGAAAACTCAAAACGTTCTTGATCAGGTTCTTCTACTTCCAAAGCATTTACTCGACCTCCTCCTTCATGATTTGGAATTGGATTATGGACAATATGTAACATCCCTTGCTGCCCATGTCCCCCACCCCACATTGTTTTCAGTTTTGTCCACTCCACTTCCTGGGTTTTTTGAGAGTACCATCTAACCCCAGTCTCACACGGCTACCTGAATCCTTTGTGATTGGCTAATCGAAAAGAAGACATTTGTGGCATAGGTAGTACCAATCAATTCTTATAAGCCTTCCTTAACTATAGTCCCATACCTATACAACTCAGGATCCTCATTGGCTCGGTTCATCCATGTACCCTTTGTGCCGGCAGAACCCCTTGTCTGTGCTTCATCGCCCGACTCACCGCGCTCCCCTGTTACACTGTGCCCTTGTTCCCCAACACTTTGGAGAGGTGCAAGCTTGACCATTTGTACATCTGCCTTTACTGTGATTCCCAAACCAACGGTTTTCAGCATGCTTTGTCCTCACTCACAGTCTGGTTTTGAGCTTACTCACCATCCAAATTATCCCAGTCAGCACGCTTAACTTGTGAATCCTTCAGCTACCCAAAAGAAAGATGGATCTTTGTGGCATAGGTAGACCAATCAATTCACATAAGCCTCTTAACTCATAGTCCCAGACCTATACAGACTCACACTCCTCATTCGGTATGGCCCTCATTCATCTTGCTGGACCCCAGCCGTGCTTTTACCACCTGACTCACTGCCATGTAACGTCCGGCGAGGTAGCAGTGACGCGGTGCCAGAGGCCCACAAGGAGCCCGCGCCTCCAGCGAGGGACATGAATGAACCAATCACACACCAATGAGAGGGACTGGGTTGTATAGGATGGGACTATACAGGTCAAGGAAGGCTTATAAGAATTGATTGGTACTACCTATGCCACAAAGATGCATATTTCTTTTTGAGCCCATCACGAAGAATTCCACAGTGAGCGTGCTTGACTTGGGTAATTTTGGGATGGTGACCTCTGGAAGTTTTCCCAGGAGCTGCGAGTGAGGACAAAGTACGTCAAAAAGACCCGTGTTGGTTTGGGACAGCGGCAATCCATAAAGCAGGGATGTTACAAATGGTATCAGAGCCTGCACTTCTCCCGAGAACGTGTGGTTCGGGACGAACCAAGTCTCAAGCTGGTGGGATGTAACGCCCGGGACGAGGAGGAGTGATCGCCTGTCAGAAGGATTGAACAAGGAGCCTTGCCCTGCTCCAGCGCTTACATGATGAACCACACACCCCGATTGAGAGGGATCTAAGTTATAGGTATGGGACTATAGGAAGGAGGGCTTATATGAATTGATCTACTACCTATGCCACAAAGATGCATCTTTCTTTCGGAGCCTATCTCAAAGAATTTTACATTACCGTGCTTGACTTGGGGTAATTTTGGGACGGTGTACCTTGGAAGTTTTCCCAGGAATGTGTGAGTGAGGACAAGCACGCTGAAAAACCCGTGTTGGTTTGCGCAATCCTAATCCATAAGTAGAAGAGAGGATGTTACACAATATCTGGTTTTGACTCCTCTTGGAAATCCAACCTTCCACAAGCAATTAGCTTCACCTTGATCTGAAACCTTCACAATCCTCGATGGAATGTCCCGTTATGTCCATATGATATTTGCAAGTTAAGTTTGGGTTATACCAAGCTGGGATGGTGGTTCTAATGGACGCACAGGATATCCCTAGATGAGATGACATCAACTAGTCGTTGAAAGATAGCATTTGAGATGGATAGTTTTGGAAAGGTGGTAAGTTTGGAATCGAGAACGACTTTGGTTTTGGGTATTAGGCTATGGTGGTGTGGTATTTGGGTAATTCTGAGGATGTATGGTTGGGTTATAGGTGTATGTTGGACGAGCTGTTGGTACGTGCGTATATGGATGTTATTAACTTGAGGTTGGGGGTATGGAATTGTATTTGCGGTTGGAGTGGCTTGGTATAGTGGGTAAGGAGGGATGGATGGTATTTGGGATCTTGGGTGTGTCGAGGTGTATTTTGGAATGAAAGATTGCTGACCTTGCACATAATTTACTTCCGCCTCTTTTCCTGAGCGCCTCCCTTAAATCCTCATTGCTCATAGGAGTTTCCCAGCTTTGGCCAAACTCTCAATTCTTTCACCTGCGGTCACTAGCTCAGAAAAATATTTGTATGCTGCTCCCATTGTCCCAATATAAGGAGATCCTAAAGTCCCCAAAAAGTACGAACACATTTCAGAAGGGATAAGTGGGTTGCACTGCTAAAGTTCTCCATCTTTGAGCATATTGTTTAAATGACTCCTCCTTCTTCCTTTGCATTGTGCTTAATTACTCACGTGTGGGTGCTATTTCCATATTGAACTTGTCCTGACTCATGAATTGATCAACCAATTCTCTCCAATAGGAAATTTGAGATTGGTCTAACCTATATACCATTCTAAAGCAGGACCAACTAAGCTTTCATGGAAAAAGCTGATGAGAAACTTCTCATCTTTGGACCATATTGCCATTTTAGTATAGGAACTCTTCAAATGGAACAAAGGATTACTCCCATCATATTTTGAGAAGTCAGGAACCTTGAAGTCTTTGGAACTATCAGATCTACAGGAGGACATAGTTGCTCAATTTCCACATAGCCATAGGTGCTAGGTCCTGAATGACCTTAATTTATCTCAAATCTTCTTCATCCATTCTTCTCTGAATTTGTCTTTATTCACCTTTGGACGGATTCTTAAGGAAAATGGTTGTTTTTGGATGACAACATGAGGTGGCTCCCAAAGGGGTAGCATGCCCGCCCTCCAGGATGAATGTTCTCTAATGGACGATAGCCTTCGCCAATTGGGATCACCAATGGCATTGTGGGTGGTGGTTGTCCATGAGGGTTATTTAGAATTTCATCCCCTCATTCACCCTCGAGTGACATTTACAGCCACATTTGATGTTCCCGGTATGGCTACTCCATTGCAGGTTGGGACCCACTTACATCCACACTATGTTCCTTTGGATTAGTTCCTAATAAATCCAGTGACTCCTTCATGGCTCTCATCATTTCTTCCATCTTTGCTTGGTTATTTGACATTTCATTCAATTTTCCTCTCACTGCATCAACTTCCATGCTCAAATTTTTTACTTGGTCAGAAGCATTTCCTAGTTCATGATTACCACCAGCCATCTTAGTTCGAGCTCTGGTATTGTGAATACGAAGTTAAATGATGGATCTTCCTTCCTTGGGTGCCCAATTGTGACACAGTTTTACCTATAAGAAAAGAAGAAAGAGAAAAGAATTAGTAAAAAGATAAAAATATTGCAATTTGTTAGAGAGCGGCAAATATATCTAGTCTTGACGTGAGTATCTTTGATGATAACTGTTTTCCAGAACGTCGTCAAAGGTACTAAGTTATAGCTATTGCCATGAGACCAACACAATGCAAAGAAGCAACCATTCTTTTATTTATCATTTGTCACAATCATCATTTTTCATACAACCATTCAAAAGGAAATACATCATAAATCCATGCATCAGCAACATTGCTGCCAACAGAAATGCCCTTATGTGTCTTCAACGTCTTCCCGCAATTATTTGCTTCATTCTCCCAAAGGTCCTTACAATAGCCAACAAAGTTGCTAATTTCAGTTAGGATTTCAAAAGGGATGATTTCCTGCTCACTTAGCTTTAAGTGTCTTGGAACGTCTTCTGATTGCCGCATTAGCCAACCCTGCTAAGTTCGAAGCGATCTTCAACTCATGAATGACATGATCTTGGTATTGCACCTCAAGATCCAAATTTGCAACTTTTTCCTTTTCTTCTCTAGGGCAGCTTGATATTTCAGGATCTCATCTTTCATGTATTGATTTAATCCCTCAGCTTCCCTCAATATTCCTTATTCATTTCTTTTATTTGTTGCTTCATTTGTTCCTTTTCCTGCTAGCGCACTTTCTTAGCAATTTTGGCCTTTCGAAGTAGCTCCTTTAGTTGCTGATTTTCAATTATTGCCATATCACGTTCTTGCCTTTGAAGCCTTAGTTCTTTATTGGCTTCAAAACATTCTTTGGTCTTTACCATGTGCTCCTGCCCCATTTTTAGCCTTTTACTAGTTCCTTCTAGAATTGATATTTTTCAATTTCTCGCTTTAAAGTTGCATAATCATGGCGAGCATTTTTCAACTGAACTCCACTTGTACCTTTTCTTGTTTAGCCTTGTCCAACCTTTCTTTCATTTCTTTGATTTCTTCATTTTCATCTAGAATGCAAGGTCGATGTCTTGTAGGAATAATTGTTGTCAAGATTCTAAATGGCAACTTGACCTCTTGAGCCCTACTTTTCACCCATTGGCGGTAATTTTCTTTTATCGCACAACTCTTAGCTCCCAATTCTTTTCCTTTTGGATGACATTGTTCCAAGCAAATCGGACCTTCTGGAGTAGGCCAATGTCATGGGAATCTAGGTAATAAAGGACAAATGGAGTAATTGCAGCTTTGGAAGGTGGTCCATCATGGGTAACTCTGCGGCAACACTAATGCTGGATTGTAATTTATACACCCTCGAGTACCCATAAAGGGTACATTTGGAAAGTCTTCGCATGGTAAATCAATGTCTCCATCTTCCCACCAAGGGTACCATCGGATCACCTTTCATTCAATTTAACCAGGTCTTTAGCCCATTTTCGCCCACTTTTCTTCTTGATAGGATGCATTTTTAGATCATCAAGGGACAAGATGCCTTGTAATTTCTTTGGAAGATATGCGCGATAACCCACACATATAGTATTGGTAAACAACACAAAATTCTCTTACCGTTCCTCTCATGACAAAAATCCAAGCAACAGGGAGACATCCGCGGGGAGAAGAGGATCGTGACTGAAACTTTCTAGCAAGGAATACATCAATTGCTACAAGATCTATGAAACCGTAATATTGGGAAACAAGACGGTGCCATAAATGGTGAGGGTCAACACATCTGAAAAAGTGTCCCAATCTTCGCTTCAGCCAAGCTGTGCAAGTGCTTCTCCAAATAATCTCTTGTGAATCCCTTTGTCCCATTTCTACATTTCTGGGCTTCATGCAAATTTCTTACATTTACCTTTAGGACATTTGCTATAGTGTGCAAAAAGCATAATGTCCTTGGTAATTGTAAGGTTTTTCTCCTTCAGCGGTAACCCAGGATTCGTTCAAATTCTTCAAGGGTTGGTGCCAATGAAATCTTGAAAGGTGAAGCATTTGAGTGGAGGATCATAGTCCTTGGCCAATGCTTGTGATTGCCTCTACCTGTATTTCCACTTCTAATAGGCTCAAGACTTTTCCATATTTTCTGAGAGAAGACGTCGGTGCTTTCAACAATCTGACTCAAGGATCTCAGGCTTTCCTGTTTAGGTTTCTTGGTTTTGAGTTGCAAAGTCTTTTTCAATTTCTCTTCATGATTGTTTGGTCTCATGTTTGCTTCCATTTTTTAGATACTCACAACAAGACTTTGATATGGTTCTCTAACAAACCTGTAGCAATGAAGAAAAAGTGAGTTTTTTATTATATATAAAAAAAAGGCAATAAACACTTGCATGTTAAAGAATTTATGTACACAAAATAACTAAATAAATAAATAAATTAAAGAAAAGGTATGCTCCCTTTGTGTCCTATTTGAAGTGAAATATGAAGGTCAAAACTATGGTTCTATGGTTGTTCTATTTTGCACACTTTCACCAGGTAGGTCTATGATCTCAGGATTCTCCATCTCTAGAGTTAAAGGCTCATTTGGAATGTTATCCACAAAAGCAGGTGAACCGCTAGGTGTAGGACATTCACAAGAGTCACACTCTAGATGAGATTTCGCAATAACCACAGGATGTACATCCAAAATGGCTACCACTACACAATCTCTTACCTATCTCAAGTTGCACTCTAGACACGGGTATAGGCCCCACTCGTGTGTGATAAACGTGTGAGTGTTGTGTGTGAAGGGAGCATACAAACCTGGAATCCTATAACTACCTATGGTAAAATACCTGCAAAATAAATACAAACAACAAATATCCAAAACCAACAATAGTCACCTACCCTAAAGTTTTCACAAAAAAACGAACAAAAGTCGTCTATCTTATGATTGTCACAAAGAAGCAAAATAATGCTGATAAAATTCTAGCATAAAAAGAAAATAACAAGATAAAAATATAAAATAAATAAATATAAAAAAATAAAATAAACTAAAAAAAGTTATAATAAGATGCACAATCAATTATTTAGGCTTGACTTTATGAAATTCCACAGTGGAGTTGCCATCTTCGGATCGCGAACTGGGACGGCGAAATTGTTTGTTAAAATTGGAGTCGCCACCAAGTTTATTTAAATTGGAAAAACATGGAAAAACCCGTTTTATTAAAAAATTGGTCTTTGAAACCAGACATAGCTTGGAGTCGGTTATGCATAGGAAGGGTAAGATTTTAGTCCTACGCACCCCTAATACACCCGACCTTAGACGGTCCTTTTGATTTGTGCAAATTATTAATAACCTTTCAAAATACTTATTTTATTATATTTTTTATTTACAACAAAATTTAAAAAAAGAATTGAGGAACACCAAGCTTCACAACTTAGGTGTTCAAAATACTGTGTTAACAAACCATCACGGTTAAATTAACATTTTTATTCAAAATACAATATTTGACAAATAAGTAACAAATTTAAATTAAATATATGAAAATAAAAATTTCTTATGAATTATAAACATTTACAAATAAGATAAAAATTTATTATTTGATATTTTTTACGAAA